>PNEQ01028911.1:0-28368 GCA_003012365.1 Medauroidea extradentata | reverse complement strand
TGTATCTTAACTTTCCGTTTCGATAGTATCAATATTGTTTAGTGAAATAACTGACTATTACCACTTTTAATAATATTTCATTTTATCCTCACAACTTAAACACATTGAATTCAAAACACATTATTATAATTTCAATCACTGTGTCATATTATTATTTCAATAAAGTTACATTTAATTATTTACTCACATACTAATTTCCACCTTATAGCTGGTTTTACATTGTGTGAATCTTCTGCATTACGTTATGTTTTCACATTTACTTCATCGACATTTGTTAACTTAAAATACTCGCTTTTACGAATTTATTGGCCATACTACGGGGCAGTTTTTCCAATGGCTGGTGATCATTTATGTGACCCATTATTTTTTTTTTACCTTGTGCAAACTAGAGGCATCTTTCAGAACCTAGCACAACGTTTGTGAAAGTTTTTTTTTTTTTTTTACCCCACGAAGTAGTACTCTCAGTGACGTGAAATGTGTTTTTAAATTTTATGACAATATTCACCTTAGTGTGTACAAATTTCGTTCCACATGGACGATTACTTTTTCCACCATCTGTAAATGCTTAGCTCAGGGTAGAGTATAGCCAAAGTTTCTTTAAAAATTCATAATTTTTTGATGGTTGCGATTCGGATTATACAAATTTGGTTTATTTGATAGGTTTTGGACCCCTCTATCACCCGTCTCTTTATTGGCGTCTATTCCCAGAACACCCCGTATATGAAGGTTGTTGATGGTCCAGTTTAAATGAAAAACACAGGAAACCTGTCAATTAATCTTATTGTTTTATTTACTTTGATAATCTCATTTCAGTGACAAGAAAATTGTAAGAAACGAAGACAAATGGCATATTAACGGGATTTTAACTTTTATCGTGTATTTTATAAAACAAATTTTTATTTACAACAATTTTTTAATTAATAATACCTTTCCACAGCAGATGTAACGGGATTTACACATCCTTTATTTTCACGTCACGTCGTTCTTTGGTCCAGTGACATGATTTCACAATAAAACACTTATATTTCACTATTGCCTTCAATGCATTTGTCAACTCACTGAAGAATATTACGTGTTGCCCGTCGAAGATTATCATGTCGTTACTGTATGACAGGAAAATCATTCATTACGCGAGCGAGCAGTTCGTTTTGTGTATTAATTTTACGTCTGTAGACTTCACCCTTCACCCAACACTATAAACTATAATCTAAGGGGTTGAGGTCAGGAGACCTTGGTGGGCAGGAAACGATACTACCACGATCTCCCCCCCCTCCTTAATGAGGAATTGTGGTATTGATATGCTTCCTCACCTGTTTGCAAAAATGGGGAGGGGCTTCATCATGCTGAAATACAACGTCATCAAGTAGTTCAGGTAATGTATGTTGCAAAAAGTGCAGGTATCTTGCCCCAATTATATGATCATCTAAAACAACGGGTCCTATCATCCCGTCTTCCAACATACCACACCACATATACATACTGAGAAACTAACTTGAAATATTGGGCTCCATAAATTATTGTTACGTGCATTGGAGATTCCTTTACGGGTGAACGTAACCTCTTCTGTGAAGAGTATTATTGGAACAAAATTACGATTGTTTTGAAACCAGTTACAAAATTTAAGACGCTGGGCATTGTCTCCTACGTGAAGATTTTGCACACGATGTGGGTGAAATGGGTATAATCATTCATGTTGCAGTAATCGACATACACGTGTCTAGGAAGTGCGCCGTGCAGCAGTACGCTGAGCGCTAGTAGTAAGGCTACGCTGAACAACGCCGATAATGTTCTCACCTCATCCACGTGCCGGTCAAGTCCTCGTTCCGACCGCACACGAGCACTAGAAAGTGAACCATCCCCCTGCAATGCATTATAAACTCTCGATAACACTCTTCGATCAGGCACTACTATAAGGAAGCGAACCATTCCCCCGTAATATATAAACTCTGGAAAACAAACTTTGGTCAGGTAATCTCCGCCTAGGAAAGCGATGACGGTACTCTTCTACAGCTACAGTGGAACTACAATTGCAGAAGTCATAAACAATCGGCATGTCTACATAATCTGCATTCTTGTAGATGTGTGGCATCTTGAACTGTCCGTTCACACAGTCCGTATCTCAAAACAAATGTAGAAACAACCATTAAACTACAACGTTAAATTTCACAGTCCACAAAATAATAATTAAAGGTACTACTAACATGTTTCCACGGTAACCCATCGCTAACTTGGTATGAATTCAAATACAAAGAGAAAGGTGTGTTATTCATACTGTTTTACACTCGACTTGTCACTGAAATGAGAACATAAAGGGCGTTCAAGTGGGAAAAATCATAATTCCTCTTTTAGAAAAATTTTAGCTCAACCAGTTTTCAAAGTCAAAATTTGCGTGTTTCTAATACACCCCCGAAAAACTAATCAACATAATGAAAAGAAAACAAATTGGCAGTAAAAGTACATGTCACGGCCTAGGGCTTTATGTATATAAATATCCAATACAAAACAGTTATTTATTTTTTAAAAAATCCTAAAAGTAGTAAAACTATTTCAAATATCTAAATTTTTTTAAAAATACAAAATGTTGTTTGAATTGGTTTTTATGTACTTAAAGCCCTAGCCCAGGACATGTACTTTCACTGAGAATTATTTCGTTTCATTATGTTTATTGTTTTTCAAGGGGTGTATGAACTAAAAACATGCAAATTGTGACTTTAAAGTGCCATTGTGGTAAAACTGGCAGAGCTTAATTTTTTTTTTGTAAGAGGAAAATGTACTCCTAAGTAACGTCTAGAAAACTAACAATGTTTTATGCAAATATAAAATTATGATTTTTACCCACTCGAACTCCCTTAACTAATAAATCTGTGAAATAAATTTGACAGGTTATCAGTGTTTTCCATTCAAACGAGGATATCTCGACAACCGTCACATATTGACCCCATGTTCATGTAAACTTTTTTGTTCACAAAGACCAGTAGGTCTACTATCACGTCCTAGAATGTTGCCCTTTATTATCGACTCAGCCAGTGTATATTGTATACTAACATACGTACGCGTAAACAGGAAACCAGATGTTCATAAATAACTTGCATACATTTTTTCCCCTGATGCCCTTTCAGGTTGATCTACGTTTGCATTATTATTCACGCCCGACTTTGAATCCGAAACGATTCCATTTTTAGCGTAACGACTTTCAGGCAAATATGGATTTGAATTCCGTTTTCATGAAAATACTCAGCTCCCAAAGCGTTTCCGAGTAGAAATGAAAACGATTCAACTATAAACAATATTAGCGATGTTGGTTCTGTGATGACATGTGCTATATTTCTCCATCGTTTTTTACCAGGGGATGGCCGCACCTATAGGAGTATGAGAGATACGTGTGAAGTCAACTTTTTTGGGTGTCACAATATGGCGACTCCTTGTTTCATAACTTCGCAGTCATACCCCTGATACAAGCAAATATGTAGTTGATCAATGCCATTAGTTACGTAACTTATTTGTTTAAACATTTGTGGCTGATATAATTATTTATAAGTGACTAAAACAAATGTACATAACCTCACTAGGTCTCAGCTCCATAATGTGACGACAAAAAAAGGACTCAACTGCGTCACAACCACTGTCTTAAAAGTACAGATCTATAGACACTCACCTACTATTCAATTCTTTATCTTTGACCCTCTTATGACTGAACGAAACTGCTGACACAAACACCGCAGTTGTGCTGTTGTAAAGAGAAGTTCGTTATTTTAATCAAAACTCAAGTGTTTAAAAATGATCTGGTTAAAATTAAGTAAGTTTCTAATACTTGTACATTAAAAATATGATACATTTAATGTTGGAAAAATAATAATTACTAGCACGAGTGTGCTAGTGGCGCCCCTAGTTTACATGCACATTAGCGGTTAATAAAGGAACTAAAATCAGTCATTAGGTGGTCAATATTTTTTATCAGTGTCTAGACTTGAACTTCTAAGGCCATGGTCACAACAACCCATCTCTAGACTATACATGTCTTAGAGTAAATATAGAGTGCTGATCCGGCTGCGCAGTAGCAAAATCATGATCCAAACATATAATTATTATTGCTACGATCACGTGACCCACGACGTGTGCAGTATGGAGGACGTGTTTATGTTACAATAGCCAATGCGTGTGCTGGGTTGTATACATTTCCAGTTCTAAGGGCAACTTTTCGAATTCGTAGACCTTACACCATGCGACACTTGTGTCAATGGATTCACATATGTGTACAGCTATCAAATCCGATATGCCATTGTTGTAAGTGAAGCGAATTTACTGCAAGATAAGAAGCAGCCTAGTGACTTTTTAGCAGTTTGCTACAATATTCTACACTCTGTGGCACGCTAGCAGTTCTTCTCTGTTATAAGCGTAGAACTAGACAGTGTTATGAATCAACCGAATATGCACAAATTGTAAGAAACGAAGTAAATATTTTTCAGCTTTAGAACACTCTCACAAAGAATACTGTGTTTTTATATCCTGATGTAAATGTTGTATTTACATGACTAGAATACCCTGTGTGGTAATGTCCCAAATAAGATAAATAATAAGAATATTTTACTGATAACATACTACTGGTACTTGGCCTGTTTATGCAAACACCATCCAATTGGCATATGGTCAGTTTGTGCATAACAAAATCCTGCCTACGATCACATAATATGTTGTTACATGCGCAGAAGGCTATTATCGCTCTATCTTATATTCACTCAATGCTCGTAACTTGGGGTAGGTTAAACGAATCCTTAGACGAACATTGCCGAAGTTGGCTTCCGTCGGATATCTTATGCAACGAAAAATAATTGTTTCGGTGATATAATAGTGAATTGATGTTGAATCTATGGATGTCGTAGTTTCAGTTAGTTTAACTCTGCCAGGATAACAAAACATTTCGAAAGAATACAACTATAACCGTTAGCGGAGGCGGAGAAGAGTGAAACCGAGAGGGCCAATCACAGTCGAGCAGCTGTGACGAGTAGACGAGCACTGTCTGTAACTTATGTAAATTTACGTGGCCAATCATCGCTGGAGGTAGTAAAGAAACGTAGTATGAAAGAACGCCTTTCTACTAAAGGTATTTCGGGATAAAGTGAGTATTAAACCTTTAAACTTTGAAAAATATCACTAGCTGTTAGGCTGGCGTTAGAACATCCGTCTCACACGTCCGTCCGTCAGTCACGTGACCTTCAGCCAATCTGAAGCGTCCAATATTTCCATCCGTCCGTCGAAAGCTTGGCAAGCTTTAACTTTTGACGGGGCGACTGATGAAAGCACAGCCTTCTAAAGATGACGTCGATCGTTTCAACTGTTTCATTTTAATAAAAAAGGCTGTGAGGTTTGTTTAATTTTTATTTTTATTGTGTAGTTTTGCAAATTCATGACTTTAAACTGAGTAAGAAATAATTCTGGCATGCTGAAAACATTAAAATACTAACAGACATTATTTTCTTTAAATAAGGAATATTCAAATTAAAGCGTAAATAATTTTCTTATTAAATATTAGGCTCGCAATTTTTTTTGGTGAGAAACACCGGTTGTACTTATTAGTAGCTACAGACTAATAAATAAATTTGTAAAAAAAAAAATAAGTTTTCAGTTCAGGGGAATTTTCTGCGTCGCACAGAAGTATTCTGTTCGTACATTGGTGGCATTGCATATGAAAGGAATAATCACGGACTGATGACGGATTGTTGTAAATCACTAGCTTCGTAGACGGTCCGTCGACCTGCGGACGGGCGGACGACTAACGGATGCGACGGAAAATAGCCTTAGTGCATGCAATTCAACATTAAATATAGTTGCCTTACTGCTCGTACGATGTGGCAGCGAAGTTATTCAATACAATTCCGGACTGTTTCCTATTTAAAAACAACATAACTGAAACAAAGTAAAAAAATCTGCATACTTGTACTTTACACAATTAATAATTTTTTAATCAAAATTTATAGGTTCCTACCTCTTACACAATTTACCACACACTCGCAAACATTAAGGGACGTGTCCCAGAGAGGTTAGACATTCCACGTCGTTTGCCGTTACGTATGGGAAGATATGAATTGGCTGCAAATAGAACCTTAGCAGGGCGTTTTTGAGTACTAATTTTACCCCGAACCGCCTATAGTAGACAAAGTGGCTGATCTTAAGAAACGCGTTGAATTATTAGAGGGGCTTAAATTTGTAGTGGTGAAAGTCTGTTAAATAGTTTCCGTTTAAACATGTTTTGTAATTTCATGCACAATGCAGTACATTCCTGTAATACGCAAACGGTATTCAGAAATTCAGTTAAGAGTGAAATATTTGTTACGGAATATAATTTCGAAAAATGTGAATAATATGAATAAAAACGACACTACTAAATATCTGTGACCTACACCACTATGAATCTCACCCCTTCATTCCTGCGCGTAAATAACAATACGACTTCGTGTGGTAAAAACGTTCACAGTGAAGACCGCGAAATAACAGGAAGTGTTACTTCATTTTTCGGTGAAGAGAAGATTTACGGTAAATATTTTCGAAAATGTGACAAAGCGAGCAGCATGACCTTTGTCGCTGCCAAATAAAATACTAGCAAACAGCTGGAGGTTCCTGTTATTTTATTTGTGTTTATTTATATTTCCGAAAGCCTTATATCGGTCCCTTGTATAACGAAACCATCTTGGGATGTAAAATGTAAATTACAGACATAAGCGGCTAGGCCTCCTTACAAAAATGTTACAACTACGTGTTACAATATTAATCACATACATTTAATGACGTATAAAACATCAGCGCGTTATAGAACATGAATTATACGGTGCTAATATATACATTCAATCTATTAAAAAAACGGACTTATAGCAAGTATACAAAAAATCTCACAATTTACAAAGAAAAAGTAAAAATTTAACAAACACTTCAACAGAATAGTAGTCATGAATTTGTAGGTACTTTCTCAACTTTTAAAATAATTTTTTTACGTTTTCTTTAGTGTTTAGCTCAATAACAGTTACTAAGTTATTGTACATTTTGATTACTGCATAGTTGGAACATTTTTGTAGACGAGTCAACTTATTTGCGGGATTTATGGAAGAAATCGCACGTACTTGTGATATGCGAACTAGTATCTTGGTTCGCTATGCATTAACGAGCAGTTATATTTTTCAAAGTTTGGTCTCAAAATTGCCCGTTCTGCTGTTGGAAATGTTGATTATGTGACTTATACGGGCAACAGCTCCACGGACAAGTGAAAGCGAGTAATCTTCTGGTAAGCTGAACGTGCGTTGAAACCTAGCACACTGTTAAAAATTTCCGTAAATTCACGGAAATATTTACAGAAAAGTACTGTAATATTACGGAAGTGGCTTTCGTATTATTTTCTTTACGGAAATGTGTCCGTATTGCCAGTTTATGGGTGTTTGACCGTAACTTTCCATAAATTCATGAAAATATGATTCTACAATTTTAAAGCGTATTTTACAGTGTTTCTTTAAAAAAATGCTATTAATAATCACTATGAATCCTGGATGTCAAATAAAAAAGTTGTCTCTTATAAAGTTGATATCTTACCACTGCATGGAACTCATTTACTCATAAATTGTCACTGTGGTTCAATGGTTAGAGCTTCTGCCTAGCAATTATAAGGTTGTGGGTTTGAATCCCAGCAACTTCGAAAAATGTTTCAGGTTACTGAATAGTGCGTCAGAATCTCGATAACACATTGCTAATGAGAAAATGTAGTATTTCTAGAAAATGGAGTGCTAGTAGATTACAGGAATTCAATTTTTTTAGCGGAAAATGGATTGTCCGTTATTTTACAGAGGGTTCCATTATCAAGAAAAACTGAGTGTCCGTTACTTTACGAAGATTTCTGGATAATTTTTTGCCAGTACTTTTCCATAATTTCACGGAAATTTTTTCTAACTGTGCACACAGTCAAGTTTTCCAGCAGTAAACCATCGTGTTTAATAATAATTAAATTTGTGCTATATTTCGTGTTTTGACGTTGGTATTAGGGAGGGAGGAATTGAAGCTAACTTCGGGCGTTCTCATTGTAAATTACGTCCGCGGTGTTAAAGGGCGTTCAAGTGGTGGAAAATCATATATTTGTATTTGAAATTAAACAGTGTTAGATTTGTATACGTCACTTCTGAGTACATTTTCCTCTTACTGGAAATTTTTATCTCAACCAGTTTTCCCACGATGACATTTCAAAGTAAAAATTTTCATGTTTTATGTTCATACACCCCCCGAAAACGAATAAACGTAAAGAAACGAAATAATTCACAGTGAAACAACATGTCACGGGCTAGGGCTTTAAGTATATAATTACAAAATACAAAAAAAAAAATCCTCAAAATAACCAAAAATTTTTCTAAAAGTACTTTAATTCCAGCGAAGAACATTATGCATTTAGTATGTATTGCAAATTTATTTCACGACAACACATTTTTTTTTACAATTACATCCATGCTTTCATGAAACAGCTGATTGAAATAATACATTAAAAAAAACTGGCTAAGATAATTTTTTTCGGACGAGGTAATTGTACTCGCAAGAAACGTCTTCATAGCTAACACTTTTTCATGCAAATAAAAATTATGACTATTCCCCGCTAGAACATCCTTAACTGGTGAGTTGGGATTCTCCTGTAATATACTGCCTGGAATTGTATATGGCTGTCACATACTGGTTGATGATGAAAGAGGATAGTGTTAACTCCTGCAGGCCGCTGTCACAGAGGGATTCCTGCCAGTACCCTCTATGACCCTCTTCCCCCTCCACAACCTTTCTAACCACCGCTTTTCACGTCACTATTAATAATAAGTTGCCACAGGTGCGTTTCGTGTCGCTTAGTCGATCAGGGCTGGACCTCGGCCAGGCTTTCATCCACGTTGGCTTTGACCTCCTGTACGGGGAGTGAGGCTTGTGAGCGGTATTTTGACCGCGTAACACTTGCTCACGCTCGCATCAACCTCCATGTGCTGCTAATAAATCACAGTTTGCAAACAACACGCACTAGTAAACCTGATTCATCTGGCTTACTGGTTAAAGAGCTCAGCAGATAATAAAGAAATATTTATTTCGATTTAAAAAAATTGGCTTTAAGGGGCATAGAAAGATACGATGTCGAGCGGACAGCTGGAATACTCAATCGTCAAAAAAATCTGTTATACTCATCAAAATTCGATGAGATTTTTTTGCCGAATAGATACTTTATCGTCGGCCGTTCATTGATATAGCACTGTGCGATTGTATGCTTTACGTTCCAGTAAAAATTTAAAAACAATTTTTAGAATAAGAAGGGCTAGAAACCACAAAATCTACAAAAATTGAAAACTGTCATTTGGTAAATTCTAATATAATCATATGTAGGCCTGTATCATAACCGAATTACAAAAAAAAAAAACTCGCGTATTCATTTGAAAATATTTTTGACATCCGCAAAACTCCTGCGGAGAGATTTTTGAACAGAAAATTTATTATCAAATAAAAACGCGGGTATTTTTGAAATTCGGTTACTATAGAGGCCTAGATATTTTAATATTAAATAAAAAATTACAGTTTTCCAATTTTATATAGTTTGTGGTTTCAATCCCTTATTATATACGTACCTTGACTTCAGTTAATTTTCAGTCCAGATTCTCATTGCTTGTTTAAAAACGAAGCAACTAGGTTGTTTACAAATCTAATAGATAAAAATTACCTTTTTTTCTAAAAGTACTTTAATTTCAGCGAAGAACATTATGCGTTATGTTAGTGTTGCAATTTTATGTCACAATACTTTTATTTTTATTTCATCCGTGCTTTCATGAGACAACTGGATTGAAGTAATACACTCAATCAAACGTGGCGGCTTCTACTTTTTGGTACTGCCGACGGCCACACCACGACGAGCCACATGTCGGCATGTCGGAGTACTGCGAAAGCTACTAGAATCGTCGTTGTGTCGGAGCTCCTCGTCAAGGTATTGTGAATCCAACTTAAGGCGTGTAACCTCGGAAACATGTTTAGCTTTAAAAGTAATCAAACATGGCTGCCGAACGTGTCCAGCTGAACATGTTTAAGATCTCCAGTGAGACTGTGTCCATCGTGTCTTCGCTCGAACTATATTAAGTTTTTTTAATTCGTTATCATTGTTAACGCAATGTTGAGGCATCGAATTATACTCGTGACACACCGACAGTTATATCAGGTACTAAATCAGTCAAATCGTGAGTAAAATGTTCTCGCTAGTGTCTAGATCTGTGTTTTTTCTCCCGTTATCTTGACAAACTCAGACTCAGGGGCGGTTATAAAATTTCGTTTGCAGCGCTATTGTGTCAAAATCATAGACTGCAGTAAATAGCCTGATTTCAATATACAGATTATTTTGGCTTTAGCAGTCGAATTTTGTTTGTTTAAGTTTGCAAACTTGGGGGGGGGGGTTATGACCCCTGTGACTCCCTTTGGGACTGTCCCTGCGCTGACCACGGATTCACCGAGCCAGCTGGGTGCCCCTGGGCATGATGATGACCCTCTTCGCTTGAATGGTACTCACCACTATGTAACTTTCGCTTGCCTCTTGCAGTGCCATCACGGCCGAGCTCTGGAAACGCAGGTCAGTCTTGAAGTCCTGGGCAATTTCTCGCACCAAGCGCTGGAAAGACAACTTGCTAATGAGCAGCTCGGTACTCTTCTGATATGGCCAGATTTCTCTCACGGTGACGGTGTCAGGCCTGTAGCGTTGTAGCTTATTCACTCCTCCAGTAGCAGGGCCGCTCTTGCGAGCTGCCTTAGTGGCGAGTTGCTTGCGCGATGCTTTGCCTCCCGTCAATTTGCTGTCAGTCTGTTTAATACGAGCCACTGTGGCCTGGCCATACAGCACATAGCAAAAGTAGCTCCCGGTTTTATCGCACTTATGTACGTTTGTTACTTGATCGTTTTGAAGCTCGATTGGTAACATAAATTCAATTAAGTGGGCTTTATGTCCCGCTGACAGCAAGGTCGTTAAAGAAATGAGCCAAAAATTAAGACAATAAAAGTAACTTGGTAATTAATCGGCCATAAACACCATCCCAGAATTCATATGGAGCGTTTCGGGATAGCATGAGAAACACTGAAATCAGGATGACCGGAGCCGGGAATATAATTTGTATTCTCTCGAATGCGTCTCGAACGTACTTCCGTTGTCACACCTAGTCGGGAAGTCTCGAATCGAAACGGAAAGCTTATTAATTTAAATATATTAACCACGTTTTTGTTTTTACTTCATTTACGAAATTCGTCACAAGACCACGGAAGACGCTAATTTCCCCCTCAGTTCACAGTTAAATCACTTAATATCTACAATGAATTTTAAGATATAGTGGCAACTCACAGGAATCCAGGAATCTTTCATGCCACTGTATTTTTCAAAACTGTGATACGGACGGCGAGTTTTATGATTGGAGGATTGTTATGTAGTTGTTTAGAAACGAATGAAGAATATCCAGTAGTGACGTACCGGAGATATCATTGGCCCAGTTAGATAGGGACATGTCAATAATGACATGAAAGCGTTATATGTGGATGGAGACCCGGATATTTCTCGGAGTCAAGGACCAGCCAGCTTGACTTCACAGTCCTGTGGATGCTCTGTCCTCAGCTAATTGTACATTGGTTGCTGCTCCTGTGAGTGGACAGTTGTACGTACATATGACAAGGTAGTGCGGGCGTCAGCGAGGGTATCCATGTGAGTCTGCTATTGTCATACAATTCTCAAGGAAGAGCTCCAATGACAGTGATGCAATAGCAAAAATAATTAACGTGTAGAAAAGTTATAATGCAACGCATTCTGAAATTTCGCGGATTCATTCAAGAAGAAGTTAAATTTAAAATTCCTGTATGTGTTAATTATTATCGCGATTGGGTCACGGTTAATATAACGCTTCCTTGAGAATTGTGTGACAATAGCAGACCCGCATGGATACCGTCACTGACTCCCGCACTACCTTGTCACAAGTACAACTGGCCACTCACTGGAGCAGCACCTATGTACGTGTAGTTGAGGACTTTTGAGTCTAACTAGCAGGTCGTTGAACCCACGACATTTTCGGGTCTCTAGTAATTAGTAGAGACAGAGATTTGTCGCGCGAAAACATGACTATCTGCTATGCTTCAATGTAACACGTTAATGCCAATAATCGTATTTTTTTCCACTCTAGTTTCACTAGTTATTCCCACGAATCAGCACACAATTGGCTCTCTCTCTTTCTTTCTCTGTCTCTCATCCTATCTCTAGCACTCCCGCCACCCCGGATTGACCGCCTATCCGTTGTCGACCCTCGCTGAACTTTGTACTGTTGCCTCGTAACAACCGTCGCTTCAGTCACAACCACGTCTTCGTTGCTTTGTGTCTCATCGCCTCGCCAACAGTTTCCTTGCTGATCCTGAGTACTTTCCAGAACCTGTTCCAAGGCCGTATTTATAGTGAGCACGACCCAATCTAGAACATTCTTCGCACTCGCAGTTGCAGCGATAAAGGAAACCACATTAAGGGGTTTTCTTCCAGCTAGCGTGCCTCGTTATCAAAATGACCTCGCTGAAGGTAAGCTAACGGTACCGTGTAGCATACATTCTTTCAGCATGCCAACCAGCATGAGCCGCGTGACAGTGTTAAGATGATGTTTCCCTACTTACGCTGTGTTTTCGAGGTTCACTTATAAATTACAGAAGAGAGAGAAATCGTATAATAGCCGTATAGATTATTTCAATTTTTTTTTTTTTTGCTATCTGCACAAATGTTTTCAAAACAGTAATTTTAATAATTTTGGCTACCTATCGACTAAAATAAATTTTATTAAAATCGATAATTAGCCAAAACTATAAAAATTCTTGAGTTTAATATTTTGGCTACATATAAAATACTATTTTCAACAAATGTGTGTGACAGTTTTACGAGATATGCTTTCATTTAGAATTTAAAAAAATATTGTCGAAACAAATCGCCAAAAAAATGGTCGTGTATCCTTAATTAAGCGCTCGGGTTGAATAATTTGGAAGACAGGGAGCAGTGGTGCCATGACTAATGGAGGAGGGCCATGTAAGCACTAACCCTTCGCCTTTTGTACTGAGGTCATATGAGAAGAAGCATAAGTTAAACTAAATTACTTAATTTTATTTCAATTTTAATAGCAGACAAATATCCGACACAACAAATTATATATATATATATATATATATATATATATATATATATATATATATATAAATTCATTAAAAGCTACATCTGGTGCTCCAATTATAAATTTTAATAATACACATAATTGACCCAATATCCAGGTGATAGAACACAAATGTCTTGAAGTTGGGCACACCAGGATGGAATGTGATGCGGACCACGCGAGGATAGAGCGAGTGAAAAAATCTACATCAATTGAATTAAGGATCCCACATGACTGGTATCAGTTTGTGCGAACTGTGCCAGTTAATAATAAATTGGAAGCTATTTAAATGAAAAAAAGAAAATTTTATAGCATACTCGTCCTTGTTCTCGAGCATTTTCATTAAACGTAACAAGACTACAGGAGGCAACCCCACCAGATGGCATGATATCAAAGTGCTTAGTTACAGCAAGGATCTAGGTATCATCAACATTAAGTACTCGCATAGTACACATGAACATTGTCAGCTTAACATACAGCGAAGGGGTCAGCGGGATCCCAAACTGCAGCCTGTACCCCGTGGCCCAAGGCCTATCGAAGCTCAGAAGAAGAAAGACCTTCTTGATCTTCTGAAGTACCTTGATCTAGTGTACCATCAGTTTTACAAAGATCTCGTAACCAGTGACGAATCATCTGACACTGTATAGGCAAGATGCTATTTTGCAATAATTTTTCTATGCCTTTGACAATGTTTAGATGGCTTTTGTAGATACCAATGAACACTGTAAAATATTGTTGTACTTGTACCAATAGTTTGACTGTTTTGTGATATCTACAACCTGTATGTGTACTATGAGAAACCACTTTTGTAATAATGGTTTTTGTTGTTGTTATTGTTATACTGTATATGGTTCATCCTTATACTTGTATACACTGAGTATTATAACAACATGACTTGTTATTTCACATTGTACCAAACTTGATACATACTTCCCCGATGTTCATGAAGTATTAATTTCTTTACCAAAACTTGATATGTCATTTAAGCCCTACTGTATGATAATAATGCATGTACATTTTTGGATATAAGACACATGGGATTGTATATCAAGCTTTGGCGGATATTTGTTCCACATTTCATTAACATTGGATGAGAACTATGAATACAGGAGACAATTAACTAGTTTCACTCAAACGGCAAAACTTTTAACAGGCTCTCTTGAAAAACATATAATTATGACATATTAGCTTTTGGCAAATTGCCACAGAATTAGACTGATTTGGCACCAGAAGAATGCTACGCTATCGCCGGCCTCAGGTCATATTGCACGTTATCGCTTGCTCCGCGCTTCACATAGTTCAAAATTCCACCGATAGGTGACACCTGAGTTAGGTTTTCGCCGTTTTTGCGCCACTTCTTCAAGCGTTTATACACATTTAAAAGTATTGGAAATGACTATGACTAAGTATAATTGCCGAATGATGTGAAATCATCGGTATTCTGTAAATTATGTTTTACGTTTACCAGCCTAGAAACATACTTTTTATTTCACACATTAAGAAAATACGTTATTTATTGTTTCTGAAGTGCGACGTAGTTCGTGGAAGTAGAACTGAACGAAACTTGAATTCTTGAATTTCGTGTGTCATGTGTGTTTTAGTGACGGTTTTGAGTTACAAATATAAATAAACTATTCCCGTATTTACGAGATTCGTAACGGCAATAGTGCGTGTTGTATCAATTAGTCGATGGACAGAAATCAGTATTATAAGACGTTAACTGGCAGGTATTTATAACTATGATTACTTTTTATTACATCTTATATTCAGCCCCCGTACATTTAATGAGTAGATGTAGTAGATAAAATTTATCGGAGCAGTTTAATGTAGTTGTAAACATTGCACGATCCTATGTAAATGAAAGCACGTGGCAATATTGATGTTTACGTTCAGCAGAAAGAGATAAGCAGGCAGAAAATAGAAATTAATCAGGGCTTTTTTGAGTGCTCACTTTATTCCGAATCACCTATAGGCATCTGTAGCTACCACGAAAAGTTTTTTCACCAATTAGTTTTGAATGTCATACGTGCATATCTGGAGCTCTGTTTTGTGGAAGCGTCACTTATCTGTTTAAGCCAATCAGAAGAAGATTACTGCGAAACCACATGTACACGATTAGCGGTTAGGACCCCCAAGATACTGATAGTTATAACCATCCAATCAGTAACCATGAATCAGGGCTGCAGGCGATCACGTAAGACATTGAAACAAGTTGTAGCAAAAATTACATAGCGAAACTACCGCTCCTTACAAGGATGTAATTAAAATGTAAAAAATAAAATAAGTAAATATTAAAAAATCGACGAAAAACTATGACTCATGTCAATTTTGTGTGCATTACTTGAGAGAGAATTAGGAAACATAACGGTTGGGTCGTTGTAATTCATGTTAGCTACACATTTTAGAGCTAACATAATGATGTCTATCTTTCTAGCTTTGTGTAATCAGAGCACAAAGAGCGCGATAGAGGCCTGAGGGTGCATCAAGGCCGACAGTAGCTCGCTGATCACGTGTCTCGTCGCCTTTATAAGTGCATGGCATTAAGCTCGTGTCAGTCTTCCTGTCGGCGAGCCACCTTTGGTCTCTATCGATCGTCGTGTGACATTCAGAAGACCGCCTGTTCCGATCTGAAATACCAGGCAAGACGTGTGTACATGAAATGTGATCAGCACGTAAAAAAGATTAGTTTACTTGCGCAAGTCAGCAGACAGTTTTACGCAGAACAAGCGCCACGGTATATTAGCTGGTTGTTCGCGTGCAAGTTTCAGTATCTTACAGTCGCCCTGGGAATTCCTAGGTAAATTTGATGAATTTATATCGTTACTCCAAATAAGATATACTGTAATTACATATTTACTAAATTTTACGCAACTTCTACTGCCCTTGCTAAAATTAGGCTAAAAATTAAATCATGGGTATGTTTCTTAAACCTTATTTTGGGCCATACTGTTTGCGTGCACCTAAAGTGACCTCCGAGTTCTAACAGTCAGCAGTGATCAAACAACGTGCTCTCGTTTATATAAATATACACGATTTGCACCGTAGAAAAGCGCCTCGTACGCATTAATAAAATGTTTTAGGTTTACTAATATTGCCTTTAAAACAAGTTTTAACAGTAATCTACACTAGCAAACATTAACTGATGAAATTTTGCTTTTAAAGGGGCGTGTTTGACAATTTTACTGTATTTTCAGTTTTTGAACCGTAACACTTATTAAAATTGCATTTTCAAAATTTTATCTTCGACAAAGTAATGGACATATTCGTGGTAAACTGCCTGCCATAAACAATGATGGCATCTTTCATTAATTTGTCATGCAGAGTCATTTCAAGAGCATATAATTATCTTGCAATAATTCTGCATGACTAATTATTGATAGATTCCATTATTATTTATGTCAATCAGTTTACCAAGATTATATCCTAAGAACAAAATTTGTCTAACACTCCCCCTTAAGAAACATAATTGTGCCCTTATTGTTAACGCAGCAGCATAAATGCTAATTTTGTAATGAAACTCTTGACTAGTAATAGCGGTAATAAGAGACTAAATAAGACTAATTTCCTACTGTTAATGCCGTGCACAGGCTACCTACATATTAAACCTAATTTTATTGGGCGTACATACAAAATAAAATACAGGTAATTTAGAAATTTATTTCAAAATTGCACTTTATAATGGGCATTTATGAGCTGAATACCTGGTCGCATGAAAAAGGCAGCCTCCCCGTCGTTGAAGCCAAGACGTTTTTCTGTCGAGGGTGAGGGGGGTAATGCAAACAGCAGTGCTGCCTAAAACATTCGCAGAATAAACTATAACATTATTGTGGAGAGTATGAAAGGCTTTCTTATGATAAATAAAAATTATATTATATCAAACAATTAAGAGAACGATTAATAATATAAAGAGTTCATATTCAAGAAAGATAACCTAATTACAAGAAGTTAAATAAACAACTGAGGAAATAAAAGAAGAAAATAAATAATACATTAAGAGGGAAGGAGGTCACTGGCGTCTCGGAGTTCTGTGCCGCTAAGTTGTCGTTCAATGCGTGTTTAGATGTCGTGACGCCTGTGAAATTCCTTTAATCCTCTAACTTCAATTTTGCTGCGCTTGCTGGTATAAAAGTCTGTTTTCCTCTACAACTGTAGAGTGGGAATTGTAAATTATCTAAGAGCCAAAAGACACTGAATTTAGTTATTTACATCAAAATTAACTATGTGCTGGTGCCTACGTTTTGCTGTAAGAGCTAAGTCCTAACAACTCTCTTAATAGTTTTTATGAGCTTTGAAAGATTGCATGTCCCGTATGTATGCATACTCTTGCATCGCTGTTTATCCTATTCACCCGAAAACATTTTTTTGGCACTTAGATCATTAAGAATTTCCACTCTACAACTGTATCCTGTACTGATTTTTTATATTTGGTAAACGAGTATTCAGTGTCGTGACTTTTCTCCGCGCCAGAATTACGAACTAATTATGACTCACATTAGCAAAATAACATACTTCCCACACGTGTCAGTATTTCCCAAACTCAATGCGGGTAGTATCATAAAGGCACGTACGGTGCAAAATTTATCATAAAATATTTTTGATACATTGCTCTTGATATCGTTTAAATACGAGAACTATTAACAGTATTGGAATTAGTAACTTACGAGGAACATTTTTATGTTGTCCAAGACTTATTTTTTTTTTTTTTTTTTTTTTTTTCAGAAATTAATGAATTGATACTGCTTTTATATTTTAGTGAACCTAAGAAAACAAATCCACAATAGATAATACTTTAAATATTGTATTGCAAATACTCTCCAAGTCAATAAATGTGTTCGGTGGTTGCTAAATTTCCGACTTTTTTTCTTGGTTATCTACGAAGCTAAGCAGAATATTACTAGTGCAAAAGTTTAAGCATAGTTTTGGTGGAATGTCTGTAAATAATTTCAAATTTCTAACGGTTTTGGTCTTCTTTTGGTATGATTTTTTTTTTAACGTTCGCCCTCAGTCATCATGGTGTGTTGTCACGCATATTCTTGAGATGTGTGATTGTTTATTAATATACACGAACAAAATACATTGTGACAACTACAACATATTTTGTTAGTATTTTGACAGCCAAATATATTTTTGTGCTCGACACATAAATATTTTGTTGTCACCCCTAAAATATTGTAGTCACCAATACATTATCATTTTATGTTAACTACAAAACAATTAGGCTATCTAGTAATACAATTATTTTTTCTTTCAGTGTGCTAGGAAATATTTACATAATATACTGTTACTCAGTTTTCTGACCGAAGGAACACTTTCTTTGGACTAAATTTAACATAAAATGTATTTGTATTTATATCCGGAAAACCAATTTCATTTACAATTCAACTCAGTGTAAATTTACAGTGTACAACCCCTGTAAAAAAAGTTCTAATACTATAATATCATTGCCTTTCAGTCATTGCATGTCAAAACTATGCACTGTAAAATCAAATTTTAGATATTAAGTACTAAAATTTAAATTTTGTAAAATTTTCTCACATGGCTGTATTTTTTCTAAACATTTTACGCAGAAAAATTTTATACGTAAGAGTTTTCATGTAGATTTTTGGAGAAATACTAATTAAAACATTTTTGACATTTAAACTCCGAGATATCACGAATGTGTAGGTCGTTCGGAATAAAGTGGGTACTAAAAATGGAACTTAATCTAAAAAAATATCACTGGCCGTTACTGAATACAATTCAACAATAAATATTGTTACCTTACTATTTGAATGGTTGGCAGCAAACTTCCGTGTATTTTCCTTTTCCCTATTTAATACAACAATACTGAAATAACATTAACCGAAATCGACATACTTATGTTTCATGTAGTTTATATTTTTTTTTAGTAAAAATATAAAAGTTCTTACCAACAGTATAGTTTATCTTACACTCCCGAACACCATGTGACGTGACCAAAGAGGTTATTCATTTCCCGTCGTTAACGATTACGCATGGAAAGATATGAGTTGGCAGAAAATAGAAATTTAGTAGAGCTTTTTGAGTGCTCACTTTACTCCGAACAGTATATAGGCAGATCCATTGAACTTGACGTGTACAACATCTTTATATTCCCCCGAGTACACTCATTTACGTATGGCGAGTTTCAGAATAATAAATTCGAAGTTAGTATTGTGCAGCAAGCAGCAGTCACCAATACAAACAGTACAGGCGCATACTCTTTCATGAGTGATGATTATTTTCTGCTGTTGGTACACAAACTGTTCGACTGGCTACTTTGTGTGTTATTGCCACGTGTAATCTCTGCTCACATGTTGTAATGGGTGCGTTACTGGATGGGAGTTAGGCGTACATTCCGGGACAAAAAGTTTTCATGTTGTACTTCCTAAAAAGGAAATTCAGAATATTGAATTCTTGATGATATTAATTTATGTGACTAAAATAAACGAGTTTTAAAGTCCAACATTATTAATATTCCATATCAAAAATTATTTTCCTTAGTAGACATGTTGTTTCAGAAATGCTTTTACAAACTTAGAGGGTGGATTACTTGCACACACACAAAAAAAAAGGTTAATGTAAAAACAGGTCCAGAAATCCTTACCTTTTGAGTTATTAACGGAAGTTTAATTCAATGTGTTGAAAGGTAACTGGTGGTATAATTAATGTTGTTAGATAAATGAATGATGTTATGGTACAAGTATGCTAAAATCATTTTTGTATCATCTGTGGTGGATGTGGGAGAATTTGACAGGGTGTGACAGTGAATGATCCGACGTGTGAATATGTGTGGAGAAGTAAGAATATGTCTTTTCAAACATTTATCGTGAGTGTTTGAGTTTATGGCAGTTTCACAGATTCTAATATCAGAAACTCACAGTACATGTTCGAGATGACATCCTCTTATTCCTCACTCAAATGCACACGTCGGATCACGGCCGTAGAAGAAAAGGTCTGGACACTCGCCTAGATATTTTACCCCTTGTTGTTTAGCTGTAGTTCACCAAGTTACCGAGAATGTTGTGTTTTATTGGCGCTGATGTTACGGCGGTCGGACTAAACTCCGCCCACTTCCTTTTCGCTAAGATAAACAATTTATAAAAACGTATTTTTTTATCAATTTATGAAATACTTTCTTCGCTCACAAATTTAAGACAAGGCTCCAACAATCTTTATTTACTTTATAAATTTAACAATGGAAAAAAGTGGACGGAGTTTGAGTCCGACCGCCCGGAAAACAGCGCCAAAAAGTACGACATTGTCGGTAACTTGACGAACTACAGCCAAACAACAAGGGGGTCAAGCAAAATACATTGTTAGATAGGCGAGTGTCCAGACCTGTTTTTCTACGACCGTGCGTCGGATCATGCAGTGTCGCACTACGTCAAATACTCCCACATCCGCCAAAGATAATACAAACAAGGGCACATGCATAGCTGTATCAGTAACATAATTAAATTATCTAACATAATTAATTTCGTTACCGATTAATTTGCCTCACATTGAAGCAAACGTTCGTCAATAACTCAAAAACCAAGGATTTCCGGAACTATGTTTACACCGACTTTTTTTCCTTGCGTTGATGTAAGGAACCCACATTCCAAGTTTCTAAAAGTGCTTCTGAAACATTCCGTATAAATAACCGAACACACTTCTTCATGTACTGATATTTAAAGATACTTTTGTCAGAAGTTTGTACCCGGCGTGTTTTTAATCATGAACCTGTGATACCAATAGCCTTTGAATTTACGTTGTGATTGCAGGTTCGACTAGGCGCGTCGTTCTCGGCGTTTGCACGAATGTTCCGTCCCTTGAACTGCCATTCCATCTCTCTCTCTCTCTCTCTCTCTCTCTCTCCTCCCTCCACCACCCCTTCCACTCGCTCTGCGCCGCTAAGCTCCCCAGAGCGGGAAATAAAAAGAACAATTCATTTTCTATTTTGGTGGCTGTAATTGAAATACGTTTTCGTCGATACTGTGCTTATTACCCCAGCCTATCTCCCAGCCCTTTTTTTTTGGCTCGTTTTCAATTTCGGATCGGCCCTACTCCGACGTGAAGCGCCCTCCTCCCACCCTTCCCCCGGCAATTCGCTGGTGACCTATAATAGCAGACCCTATCTTACATCCCCTGCCAATCGCGGAGTAATCCTAACCGACAGATAGCGCGGGATTTTCCTGCCAGCTTCCACAAAACCGCTCGTAGGCATACTTTTATACGTTCCGATTACCGCTGTTTTACAGCTAACGAGTTCTTCCTACGCTTTTTTTTTCTTTTTCGCCCACCAACGGACTCGGGAGGGAAAAAATGATGTATAAATGTGTGTGCGATTCTAAAAAGGGAGTAAAAAAAGAGGAAAATCACACGATACATCTGTGCAGTACTCTCGTGCTTTCGCGGGTAGCAGAGTTATTATGGCTTTCACCTGCCTGAGAACATTTTGCTCGCTCGTAGCCTCGAAACACGTGAGCACTAACGTTGAACCCAGCTCACTTATCAATTGCAATGTCGCCCCTACGAGCAGATTAGTTAAGGTGGCTTACCTTGAGCTGTTTTGAGCGTGAGAGGCTCAGAATGGACCCCTCAAGTGAATTTCAATGAGAACATCCACACTACGTGCATATAAAAAGGAATCGACGTGTGTTCAAATTTTTTTTAATTTGAAGTCGATTCGAGGTAACTATAGCTACTTAAAGTTCGCGCTTTTAAAACGCCCGCGGAAACGTGCAGTGACGTCACAAGCCACACTACACACCGAGCCTTGGCAAGCTAGCTGACTGCTGTCGCACTCCGGCGGAATGCCAGACTAATACGCTTGGTCAATAAAAAACTATTTTTAAGTCTGTTACGGTAGTTCGTTTGGTTATACGTATGTAGTTAATCAGAAAATGTAACAAATGTTATATTTCAAAGGTATTCGAGTTGGAGATTTTATAAAACGTTAGTGTTTCGCACAATATCAGAGAAATATCCGAGCACTATAATATGCAATAATACATTTAAAAAATCCTGTTTACTAGCGCAAACCATTACTATATTTAATTATTTAGTACCCATATATTTACTTGACAATAGAAGTTCAATAATCTTTCGGGTTTGTGTAATATTGTTTCTCAGATTTTGCATGGAACCGTAGATTCTTTATCCAAATTTAATAGCTTGTACAATCAATAGTATTTTATATTTCATTACGGATGTTAGGTTCATATGCAATACAAAAAGTTATACAGCAAAGAACACTTCTGGGCTATTGTGTGGTTTTGGTTTAGCGTGCCGCAAAACAATTGTTATTTATGTTGTATAACAGTGTAGCATAAGCCTACTGCAGTACTATTTGCCACTAATGACATGTTGATTACGTAATATGTGAAGTAACAAGTGATTGAACACGCACAAAATAAAAACATTTAGTCTAAATGCAAGTTTAACTATACATTACCTATTATTTTAACGTAGGTACACTATCCTACTAAACCACATAAAATAATATTCAATTTAAATCGCTGTTTCTTCCGCGCAAAAATGCCATTTCAGATATCGCATCAATATGGTTGCGAAAAGAGAGGGTTTAAAAAAACTTATAAAATATTTTTGTATCAGACGCTTATAAAACTATATAATAGTATTATTTAACAAATACACGACGTACATGGGTTTTGAACCCGGATCCTTAAAAACAGCAACCAAGTAACGTAACCAATACGCAACACTTTAAACATTAAAAATATAGGACTTATTGTGGCCTAAATACACTTGATTAATTCATCCAATACGACATATGTAAATTACTGCGGGTACATTAAACCCGAACTTCGACTGCAAAGAATAATTAATCAATGAAGTAATGCTATCGGTTAATTACCTGGCATTACCATACATGTATTGTTATCTCTACAAGAGCGAAGGTTTTTGTTGACAAACATTTTTGAAACTATTTCAATGTAAAGTCAAAAACTTACCAACACGATTAAACGTTGTGTACAGTCACTATGAAATTATGTTCGTGAACACACGCGACTGATAATTTGAGAATTGCCTCTTATCTGAAGGTATTATATCAATTTGGAAGTGGTTACTCACATAAAACTACCTCGAAGATCATTAGATAAAACCCTGAATCGAGTACTATTATTACTTTACAACTGTCTACGCCGACTTATATAGAAAGCTAATTTCTTGTTGTCACAGGACGGTGTTAGGCACCAATAGTCTAAGCGCCAATTTCAAGTTATCAGTAAAACATTCTCTAAATACTTTGGATTTGAATGAGCTTCAAAAAAGTATATTAGTCCTATAAATCCAGTATTCTTAATCCCAGGATATTTTAGTGAAATACTTCTTATAAGACAGTTTCATAGCAGAAAAATGTTTTACACTGAACCAGCAATTGACACATAGTCTACTGGTGCATAACACTATACAAGTGTGGAACTTTGAGTATAAGGAAGGGACTAGAAAAGGCTTAGTTGAAAAAAAAAACGCAGCTTATTAATACATAGAAACTGTAACTTATGATTTGTTTAGCGTTGGTTCAGCATATCAGTGGAAATTGTTTCTCATTTTTACACATAGGAGCTCTATGTTATGCAAGCTCTATTGATTTCTAGCTACTTTGCGAGAGGAAAGAAAACCATTGAACGAAGAAAGCGTGTACCAGAAATATTACTCGGCTTTTATCTACGGTGAACATACATGTACCTGTTTTTGTTGAACGTACCAGGATTTCCGGATGCCTGTGACACTGTAAGATGGCTGGCGCTTGCGTAAACATCCTGTATATACGTATTTGCGTGCTGCTTATAAATATCTGAGTTTAAAAACAATATGCAATAATAACCCTGATTCATTTGGCTTACTGTTACAAACAATCAGAGCAAAGATACAGACTGTCCATCAACAAATACATAATTAGCACACCATGTGGATCCCGGGCTAAATTGGAGACGACAATGTCAGTGGCAAAATGTACGGTGACATATTACCTGCACAATGTGGCAACACTGCGCGGAGAAAGTGCCTTCTTGCACTCCACGCCCAGGTTTTATTCCGTGTATTATACAAGTAAACGTAGAATCATTTTTGGGCTGCTCGGTATTTTAACCTGTACCCACAGTAAGTAGGTTAGACCAGTAGTAATAAGACAAGTTATATATCTGTGTAGCGCAATATTGTACTAACTGCAGTGTTATGTTGTCACACTGTTCAAATAAAATGTCATTGTACAACATTCTACCACTAACATTTTCGTCTCTAATTTAGAACAGGATTTGCATGGTGTGCTTATTTTGCATTTGTTTCTGGACATCCTTTATAGGTGTAATTTGCAAAAGCTAAAATTATTATTAAGAAAACTTGGAATAAAATTTCACAACTAATAAGAATTTGCTCAAGAGTTTTAAAGGAAAAAGGATTGTTCCACAGCAAACGTTATTTTTGATGTGATATTGATACCTTGCTCGAGATACGTTGTTTAAAACTTCTTCTGCAGCTCGTTTCTTGCATTCGAAACTGACGTTAGGAATTAATTTTACAAAACTTGGTTTCTTACATGTTGATGCTTCATGACTTACGGTGTTAAGCGCTTTATATAAATGGGTTTACATAGTTAAAAACATAAACATTAAGACTTAAGCAGTAGACCTTAGAATTTTTTCCAACAGATTGATTTAACCAAAGCATAGGTACATAATCGAATTATTAATGCTTACGTTTAAAGTTCGGCAGAGGAAATCTTAAGTTTCACCAATCCGAGCACAATTCGTTATTCCCTATATGTAATTCGTATTTCACTCGTTTATCGCCATCTTGCACACAAGACTGGGTATTGTTATAGTAAGTAAACGTAATTTACCGTGTTAAATAAGATCTTTTATGGTAAATACTAGAAGAACTTCATTTACATTCCTCGCAAATGATATTTCTTCATTATTTTACTAATAAATTTTAAACATTGCCTTCGGTAAAACAATACAGCAAATAATAAAATATTGAAAGTCTGCTCCTATTGGCTGAACTTGGGCAGTAACATTGCTATTGTGTGCTATAAATTTTCGCGACTCTACGGCATATTTCTTAGATCTACTTCTTACTGCTTAATTTTTAATTGTGCAAACCCCTTAAGTATGGTGAATCACAAATGTTCGGTGAAATGCAAGCGCACCGGAGAAATGATATGTTGGAAAAATCAAACTATATGAAGTGAAATAAAGTAATTTATGTCTACAGACGTAATGCAATATGTTTTGACCGAAACCAAATATTTATGTACTAATTTGGGTGTCTTAAAGTGTGAGGTATTGCTGGCATACGCAAATATTAATTTGGCTGTACATGAAAATTAACTTTTAACAATTAAAACAGAAAAAAAAAACTTGAGACACGACCGTGACATAAACTGCGACCTGTGCAACCGAATACTGTTTATAAGACGGAAAGACTGACCTTCGTAATATTTATTGTTTTACATAAATACTTTTTTCAGATAAATGGCGTTGGGTTTTTACCTGTATGAAACTCTTTTTAAAAATTTTAATACTTAGAGTATGCTTATTGTCACAAAAATAGTAAAATATCTTACAAGTGGTTCAATGAAACCAGTGGCCACCAAAACATGCTATACTGTATTACCAAACTAATTATTAAATTTGCGCCAGTACAAATATTCAGTTGTCAGGTGTAGATAATTCCTCGGGAAAACAAACATTTTGTTACTGTATATCAAAAAACAAGTTTTAATACGTAACCATGGAGTGATTTCTTGGCAACAGGGTTGTACTATATAGTGGTAGGTTTTGCTTGATATATGTCATTGATTGGCAATGTTGCTGTGCCTGAGTTGTCTTACGTCTATAACCATTTCCGTCGCTATGTCCATTTGTTTTGTCCTTGTTGTCATCGTCGCCAGCTTCACGCACCTTGTGTGATCCTTGACTTGTTTGACTTTTTTTTTGTTTCCATCATAAAATAATAAATATATATGTCTATTGTGGTATTACTCGTATGCTTGTTTACTACAGCCGTTTCTCGCTTATTTGGCGTGTTTCTTTTATTAATTTTTCTTTTACTTTCTTGGTTGCTCATTTACTCGTGATAAGTCCTTTCATTTGACCGTGGGTTTCCTGCGACTTACACAGTAGCATTCGCTAGCAGAACACATAAGTTTATAAGTTTCGATACGTTTCACAATTTGTACTGGATATGAAATATTTTGTTACTATGTATATTTATTTTGCCTTACGAAAACATCTTTTGGTTCGTACTTTTTTTTTCTATTATTATTTTTCAGTGCGGATGAAGAGAAAATGCGAAACCAGAGGCTCGGCGGGGTGTTATTGCAACAAAGTCATGCTACGTTTGATTGGGAAGATGGCGAAAGGAGGGCTGGCGAGAGTTATGCGGAGGTATGAATGGTTCGGACGCCGGCTGTGCGGTGGAAGATAAGGGCGGTATCTCGACGCAGAATGCGGGTAGCTGAGGATGCTCGTTGTCCGGCGAGGTCTATGCCTGATGACTTGGTCTCCATCCCAGCAGTCCCCGCCCCCCTTCACCATAACGAGGGATCTGATTGACTCCGGGAACAATAACCCAGCGGGAGGGATTGTCGCCTGCTGGTAGCAGGTGGGACGCTGAATGCAGATCAGGTCTGCAGATGATACCGTCAGCCTCTATTGCTCCTGGCGCTCTGATGAAAGCCTGTTCCCTCTGTCTCTCTATCTCCCCCTTCCTACTATATGTGTATATATCACTCTTCTCGTGTCACATTGGCTCGCACGATGGCTGAAATGATAAAACCCCGGCTCCGCGGGGCGCCGTGACATACAGGCTGTCTAGAAACTGCCGCATAATAAGCACGGCTAAATTCGAGACGGCTGTGTTAACGAAATGTTATACGATGACATTTTACATGCGCAATGTGGCAACATAGCACCTTAGTTTGTTGCATTTTCCGCTTCATAGATATCTTAACTTAGCATACTATTACTGCTGTGACCATATGGGCGCAAGTTTAATTTCTGAGCAGTACCGACATTAGTTTACGTTTACTGGACATAGCATACATAAAATAATACCTGGACGTGTAGAGCAAGATGGGGCTAACTCCATACTGTGTTGCCAAATTGCGCATTTAAAATGTCATCTTACAACCTTTTGCCACTAACATATTTGTCTTCAATTTTTCCCAGGAATCGCATGGTGTGCATATTTTGCGGAAGTTTCTGGACATGCTGTATGTGTTTGCGTATAGGTATACGGCCTACAAGTATCTTACCTGTGATTTCTAAGATTCTATAAAAAGTAATTTATGATCAACCGTTCTCCTATGTAATGATAACGGTTTGCTCTACAGTACACAATCTGGATTCCGGCCACTCAATAGCACGTACACAACTCTATTAGATATTACTGAATATATCTACAAAGCCATGGAAGATAGTGAAGTATCGTTCGTATTTTTTTTTTTTTTATTTCTCCAGAGCCTCTCCATACTATAGACAACAACGCTTAATTTTTGCCAGTGGTTGAAAAACTACTTGGAAAACCGTACACAACAAACAGAAATTAGTTATAATAACGGTTAGATGCTGTCCACGCGTCGAGTACCTGGCCCGTAAATATATAAATAACACAACGAAGCCCAATAGCATGCGACGCACATGCTAGCCGCTGTAAAGCCATAAGTTAGGACGTGTTTGATACTGTGTTACTGTAGCGTACACATGAAGCTTATGAAGAAAAATAGATACACGCCCGGGACTCAGAGCTGGCGCGCGGACTGTATGCTCAGAATGGAAAGAAGTGATAAACGGAGTACCGCAGGGATCGATCCTCGGACCTTTGCTTTCCTCGTTAAATATTATTCCATTAGCATCTTGCTTCAAACATGTAAACTGCTTCCAATATGCCGACGATACCAAGTAGATTCTATTAACGACTGCATTACAAAGATTAATAGTGATTCACAAAACGTGTTCGAATGGTGTGAAATTTTTACCTACTAATTTAATGAAGACCTTAACAGAATCACTAATTATTTCACGTCTTGACTATGCTGACACAGTTTTCAGTGATTTGCATCAAGATTTAGCCCAGAGACTTCAACTCATTCAAAATAATTGCGTGCGCCTTATTTTTAACCTTAAAAGAAAGGACCACGTCAGTAAATATAGATACAAAATTTCAT
>PNEQ01028910.1:30464-47853 GCA_003012365.1 Medauroidea extradentata | reverse complement strand
AAAAAAAATTGCGTCGTATTCACCAGTCATGGCATAATATTCTGTAATAATTTCATTATTTACCGTGAACTGTATAAAAAGTTATTAGGGGGGGACATACAGACATACATACATCCATACAGACTTACAGACATACAGACAGACAGACAGACGCACGATCTCATAAGCCTATCTTTCCTAGAGGAAAGTAGGCTAAAAACTGACATAGCAAAGTCTGTAATAACTTCTATAGATGAAAATGAATTCTTTGTAGTAGAAACAGATGCCTCTGATTTTGCCATCGCAGCTACACTTACTCAATGTGGAAGACCGGTAGCATTTTATTCTAGATCATTGTCTGGAATTGAACGAAAACATCCTGCTATCGGAAAAGAGACATGTGCAATAGTAGAGGCACTGAAGAAGTGGAGGCATTATCTGATGGGTCGTCATTTCAAACTCATAACTGACCAATGGTCACTGTCGTTTATGTTCGATGCCAAGCATAGCTGCAAGATCAAGAATGACAAAATTCTTCGGTGGCGACTGGAGCTTTCATGCTACAGCTTTGATGTTGTGTACAGACCAGGAAAGGACAATACAGTAACTGATACTCCCTCTCGAGTTTGTAGTTCAGCAAGAGATACTACCTTATTTAATTTACATCAGTCTCTTTGCCATCCAGGAGTTGCATGAATGTATCATTGGATAAGAACTCATAACTATCCTTATTCTGTAGAAGACATTCGAAGGGTTACAGCTGAATGTCCAACATGTGCTGAATTAAAGCCACGTTTCAGTAGACATAGAGATGGTCACCTCATCAAAGCAACAGCTCCTTTTGAACGGTTGAATATTGATTTCAAAGAACCTCTCCCTACAGCTTCCAGGAACAGGTATTTACTGACCATAGTAGATGAGTACACAAGATTTCCATTTGCATTTCCATGCAATGACTTGACGTATTTTACTGTGATTCAAAAACTAACTCAATTGTTCTCTGTTTTTGGAATGCCTTCTTATATATTAACAGCGACCAATGGCCATCTTTTATGTCGGAAGAATTGAAGTCATTTTTTCACTCTCGAGGAGTGGCTACTAGTCGAACTACACCCTACAACCCTGCTGGAAATGGCCAGGCTGAGAGATATAATGGCATCATATGGACAACGATAATGCTTGGTTTGAAAACAAATAAGTTAAAAGTGGAGCACTGGGAAACTGTGTTAGATGATGCTTTACACTGCATTCGCTCACTGTTATGCACTGCAACAAATTGCACCCCCATGAGAGGATGTTTTGCCATCAACGAAAGTCTTCAAACGGGAATTCGTTGCAAACTTTTCTCAGCACGTCTGACACTGTTCTGCTATGGAAATATGTCAGACAAAATAATTATGAACCGCTGGTGGAAGAGGTTAAGCTCATTGAGGCTATTCCCCAATATGCTACAGTACGACGTACAGATGGCCGAGAATCTACTGTGTCGTTAAAATATCGAGCTCCAAGATGTGATGCAACTCTCCTTCAAGAAACATCAGAACCTACCTATAACATGAACTTCGAAAATGGTACGGAGAATGAAAACAATGAACCATATGTGAAAGAAACAGAAGATAGTAGTCAAGATTTGAGACCTATTTCTGACAAAAATAATTTTACTCAAAAGAGTAAAACTCACGAAGACATTAGTTATGAAATTCCGTCTGATGATGAATTAACCAAGATATCGCAGACAAGATCTCCTGGCAGACCTAAGAGAATAAAAAGACCCCTAAACTTTTGGATGACTATGTTCTATACTACAGCGGGGAAGAATGTAATGAATGTATATCTCTATGTATCTATTTATCTATGTTGTTGATGTGACATTCAAAAACTGTCATCTTCTGCTTTAACTTGTAGGTCAGTTTTTAGCTGATTAAAGCTTTGTTTTAGTGAAATGTTTGATTCTATATATATTAATAACATACACACAAAACCACCAACAAACATCTTAATATCTTAATAACAAACAAGAAAACAAAAGTTGATGATCTAACTCAGCTGGGTGGTTAAGGAAATAAGAAGATAACAGAATGTTGCGTAAAGCTAGAATAGACGGTAGATTTGTACAATCAGCCCCTAGTCTCATTCACTTCGTAACAACTCCATTTCGGGCAAATTTCCTCAATAGGTCGACTTCGCAACGGTTTTTCGACCTCCGCTTGAACGCAGATTACCAATATCACTATTGATGCGACGACTGAACAACATTAATGTACGCATTAGTTTTTTTATTCAATGTGGTGGCCATCATGTAAGACCATTTTTTTAGTATGTTTAATTCTGAGTTATATACATCACAAATTTCATCAATAATCATCTCTTAGTTATCAACGGTAATCTTTTTATTTAGTTACGTCTGTATATTATTAAAAATGTATCTTAAATTGACTTTATTTAATAAACGTTGCATTTCATTGAAAAATTACGTATTTATTAGTAAGGAACGAAGCATAACCATTGTTGTTGATATGCAGCCTCGTATGTGGAATCAATGCAATTTCCAGCATACAGAAAATTTGTATGTCATTGTTAGCCCTATATATTAATGTGTGTTATATAGCTTTAAATTTATGTTCTTGTACGATTAAGACGTCTAAACAGTTATTACGAGATATACTGTGATTACTATGTTTTTAAAGTGCTTTTGTCATACTGATTTACGAGGTTGCAGTTCAACACTATCGATACATTTTAACATATAAACTAATTTTCAAATTATAACATAATCCAACAAAGTGCATAAATTTTCTGTCGTATACTTAAATAACTATCAGTTGTTATCGTTAAATTGGTTTCCAAATATGTAACACACCGTGGGACCGTAAATCAATAGATGCAGAAATATTTCCATTTATTTTTATTGGAGTTCACTTATTTTCGACAGCGAGGCCATAAAGACGATTAAACAACGTTACACAACAACAGGACCTAGAAAAGGAGTCAGCTTTTGCCATTGTTAAGGATCCATTTCTGGGAGGGAATTCAAGAAAACACGGAAAACCAAAATCATGATGGCCAGAGCCAGGGATCGAATCCAAGTATCCCGAAATGCAAGTTCAATGTGCTACCGTTTCACCATCTTGCTCGGTTTGGACGCACAATGGAAACGTTACATATGTTTGTGAACTCGCGTTTGATAATATTTTTGTTTCAGCAGTATGTTTTTCATGTCCCTGTAAACTATATACGCGGGGTTTAAGGTATTAAAACTTCTGTTAGTATATAATTTGTACATAGTGTGAAAAATATGTCAATTAAATTTAAGGTCCTTTCAGTAACAAGGAAACAAAGTTAAGTTCACACGTCAACTACACGTTATCAATACTGACAAGTTACCGAAATATTTTGAGTTGGGAGTGAAGTAAACACAATATCTGTATGCATGCATGCGTTAAAACTTTACTTAGTTTACTCTGGCAGAGTTTAATATTAACTTTGTTGCATTATGCCGTCTACAATAAATATTTCCCCGTCATAAATCAGCGAGTCTATAAACAAACTCAGTTAACCAAACATGCAAGCCAATGTTTCAACTCATACTTTTTACAGTTGTGCAAGCAATCTGTTATCCGGTGTGGAAATTTACGCAAACAGAGAAAACTTCAATTAAAATAACTTGCGAAAGAAATATACATTTGTGCTAACAAAATAGGTTCGTTCAACAAATATTAAACGTAACAGAAATATTTTATGGAAACAGAACAGTATATTATTTAACGGTGAAACCTTTTTTACCTGAATATGATTTTCGCATCTCTAAATACTCGTGTGGTTGTAAGGAAGCGTATGAATTTTCAGTCGAAATAAACGTTAACATTTGTAAACATCCTGATTCTGATTCACAGTACTAAAGTTTAACTTAGGTAATGGATAAAATATATTTTGAATAATCTCAAATGTAACTTTATACTGCGACGAGCAATTTAATTGTTACTATAAAAAAGAAAATGAGAAACGCCAAACTTTAAAATGAATGCGTTTACAAAAGTTACATTTTTCTATAAAAATAATTCTAAATAAACGCATTGGAATACGGTAGATTCGGGTTTAAAATTTAAAACATACTGTAATTTACTATTTGACTAATGGCAGTAAAGTTATCAGACCACTCGCCTCCCGAACGGATATCCAAATTATATATCCCGTTGGGTTTGTTTTGCTGTAAATGTTGGGTGTAGGAAACTTAGCGAGCACTGGCCAGAGGATTTTCTCAGGGTACTTTGTTTTCTCTTGCCTTCTACTTTTATTTGTGTTCCACTGTCACTTCAGGTTATTATCAGTGCTTTTGGGTCTCGCTGACCTAATTAGCTCTACTTACTTAGTAATTTAATGTTACAGGAAATTATGAAAACCATTCTTTGGTTTGGGTAGAAAAATTAAACATTTATTTATCACAATCAATTTGTTTGGCTAAGTTACAAACTTTAGATATAACAATATTCGCTCAGTTCAGAAAAAAAAAACACATTCTATTCGTTTCGTTAGTCTTTGGGGTCCTGGTATGTTTATGTCGTAAATGTGACTATTTATAGCACACTGGAAAAAAATTTGGTAAATTTACTCTGCTCACAAATGAAGCTAATTACCTGTACTTATAGGGGAAAATTACCCCTCACATGTAACGTAAAGTTACACAACTGGTAATGTAATGTTTCCTTACATATCGCCACAGGCTCTCTACGGCAATTTTACATAAAACGTGAGCGAAATTTCCAAGTAGTTTGTGAGAGGAACATAACACCGTGTATACTTTTTGTTGCTATTTCGTGAACTATGGCGACGTTTACTTGTAAGTTTTACAAGGCGACTGCCAATATCTCCCAATTTTAGACCGTTGGTCAAGATCATCGCAGTGTGAATTGGTTCGTTAGAAGATAGCCGTGGTCCACAATACTCAAATAAAGTATTACTAGTTTTAAGAACTATTTAACAAGTTAACAATTTAACGATGTTTTATTTTACTTTTATTCCACATAAGCATTAGTAAAACAACATATACAACGCACACAAATGGTGGTCTTAGAAGTGCCTATGTGCTATTTTCTATGGATCATAACAATTCCCAAAGAGTTCAAAATATTTGCACATCATATTACAAACACTAAGTACGTAAGTATATACCTATATTGGCTACTTATGTATCAGCTCTTATACTAAAGTACTTATACTAAATATTTGCATGCGGTTGTATAGATTTATGTTCCTACTGAATTTCCGTAAAACGGGGTAAATGGGTTCACTGGGGTCAATGGGATCAAATGACATAGAACAAAATTATTGGTGTAATATTTGCTTTAGAAACTTATCTGGGCAAATTGATGCTGTTTACAGGTAGTTTGGCTGGAACGTAAATAAAAAAAAAGAGTTGCTGGCGAGAAATTTGTTTCAAATTTTGATGCCATTCACCCCACGGTGATCTTATTCACGACGTTTTAAGGTACTTAATCTTATTTAAAAAAAACCTTGAAAAACCACTGCAACATATTTCGTCAGTAATTTTAAATAAACGCATACCTTCTACGAACTGGTTTAGAAAATTACAAACCGATTCACAAAAAAATTGCAAAACTAGGTTATTTTTTGCCAGCTCTTATAATTAGCAGTTTCTTAGAAATTGTATTAATTATTTTTGAACTGTATAATTTTTTCTACCAAATCACTGCAAAAAAAAAAAAAAAAAAAAAAGACATTTGCGAAACAGTTACGGGTTTACGGAGACTTTTTTGGCGTTTGTAATGAGCTGAAACTATAAGTGTTAAATTTTTTAGGAGTTTGCAAATAAATGATAACAAAATCAAATGCTAAGATATTGCCTAAATTTATTAAATTTTTTACACTGGTGTTTCACTACCAAGTTATATGGCGACAAGTCATATTCAGTTTCTTTCTATTCACGTAATTTTAAATTAATATTTTATTTAGAAAGATAAGTGTTTTATAATAAAAAAATCGTGTTAAAAAAATTACAATGTGTATTTTTTTTTTTTGCATGTGCTTGTGGTCAAGTAGCAATACGCTGGTTAAGAATACTAATTTGTCCAATTCTACTAATCGACAATTAAGATTCTCAGACTAAAGTACGGTAAGGAAAAAAAAAGGTTCTTCTCTTTTACGGGGAGCACTTCTCGTCCAAAGAAATCTGCAGCAGCAGGACGGAATGACACTAGTTTGTCGAAGATTGCCCGGGCTCTCAGAGTCGTCCGGACTTGGACGTACGTCTCCTACCATTCGCCCGCTCCTAGCAAGCCGGCTCCTTTCCTCTTCAGCCTCCATCGCCCCACCCACTTGCTTGTTCCGAACCCCACCCCCATCCACCCACCCGCCCCTAGCAAGGGATCGAAGGGCCTTTAAGAGTTTCTCCTTGTAGGAGCCCGGAACATTGGTCAATTAATTGTGTTCGTTAGAGCGGGAGCTACTTCTTGGATCCTGGATCTTTTTGGCTGGCAAAGAAGTCACACTATATCCGGATCACTTTCAACCTAATAGCATTGCCGAATTTCTCCCTCGTGTAACGCACTCGCATTGAAAGCAGCTCTCGGCACTGTGAAACGGATTTTGTCTGCAACGGAAACTGAAATTACAGTGAAATAATCATACCATTGTTTCGTCCTAATTTTAAGCTGAAATAGTAAAATTCTCAACTCTTTTACGTAAGTAAATATTATTAAGTTTAACTTCTTAAGATGTATAGGCTTCCCCAAAATTAAGATATTGAAAATTCTAACAAACGTACGTGTTTTAAATATATGCTTTGACAACGTATGCACTTATATACAAATATTTAAGCTAACTGCCGTGTTCCAATACTTCAAAATAGTAAGCGCAATATTATACTACGAAATTCATAGGTGATTTGTAAAATACAACTGCAAGCGTTATAACTATTTTCCTCTATTTATTGTATGGTTTTTACTATTTTTTCATAGCGATAAGCTAAATTTCCGTCAGTCACCCAACTAAGTAATAAATTGTATTTTGCATTAGACTTGAAATTCAAACTGAATTCCTTTCAATAACGCATTTAAAGTCTATCTTGAGAAAAAAATTGCTCAAACGTTGTCAGTGAACTTAAAAATATTAATTTTTCCACAGAAAATTATTTGTTGCTCTAAAGAAAATTTTTGTTAAAATATGAGCCACTTCAAAGTGATTTAACAAAAAAAGTTAGTGTAATGGTAACAAAAATTGTGTTACTATTAAGACAATTTATTGGAACGATTTATAGCGGAGATAGTTGTGATATTTTCAGTAAAAATATAATGTTGGAAAAATTATTACCTTAGCTGTAAAGAAGCCGATATCATTTTCAAAGAAAACTTGTTTAAAGAAAATATAGTAACTATATATATATTTTTTTCTTTATTTCTTTACTAGAAGACAAGATTTCTTTACCGCAAGCTAGATAATTTGAACATAAAATATTTCTTTGTTGTAAAGAAACCGTTTTAACTGTATGGCGTATAAATAAATATGTAATAGATATGGTACTTCTAACACAGGGAATCACGCCTCTGATTAAACAAACTTGCAAACCGGACGGCCATTGACGTCTATCGAACCATGACGGTTACATGTAACGAGGCTCTACGGTTGATAAGTGACGGAAGGCACAGGGTGGTAATAATGGGAGCACCCGGAATAAACTGATCATATAACAGCAGCGTCCATCACGTAGTCCTCTCGTGGTTATATTTGGGATCAATAACTCCGGGAATAGATCACGGATCGCTGTGCACTAATGGCCCGACGACAACACCACCGCGGCCCAACCAATGTACATAGTAAACATCAAACAAGACGAATACGTGGCGAGCCCTCAAATTCATATTTCATAGTGTACCTAGTCCTATAGCATTAGGTTGCAAACTTGGTGTAAGATATGGAACGCAATACTGACTTACTGTAACATATTTTGGCTATGCAACCATTGAACCAAAAAAAAATTTTTTTAAACGTCGTCTTTACTAAATTGACACCATAATTTCTAAAATGTCTTTTTAAATGCAAAGAATATTGTAATTATTCGCAAAGTAACCTAGTTTTTTTTGGAAAATTTATATTATTCAATAGCGGAATACACTTCAATAAACAGAAACCCACGGAAGTATATTTACTGTCACTTGAGTGTTATGTAGCAAAGGAAAGTTAATTAAGACTTGACGAAGAAGTTGTTCATGCCGTTGTATGTTGCTAGTTTTCTGTGTTGCTGTGGCGCGCTTTGGTAGCATACGCGTATCGAAGAGGCACAATGTCGCGTCACTCGGTGACAATTTCAAGCAACAATGTGCCTAGCGTAACACTTAATGTCGATTGCACAGTCACATAGGTAGACCTAAGTAAAATGCTAGGAATTTTCTTTATCAAAACAAGTAATCAAAACCAACGAAGGAAAAATTAATTTTCTTAATAAGTCATTAAACCTTCCTTAATATATTAATTTTTTTTGCATATTAAGGCCATGATCTTTCATTTATTTCAAACAATTGCAAATAACTCGAATATTTTTAAACCAAATGCCATGAAAAAATTTGAGATTGTGTACAGTCACACGATACACAATTTTGCCAGAGCGATTTATTTTAATAATGTACCGTTCGCTAGCAAAAAATTATTATGCTTCATTTTGACTTACTTTCACAACGAATTATATGATATTTCAGGGGCAAAAATCTAAAAGTCCGTTAGGTGTACTACTACAGAAAAATTCAGATACAAACGATGATATATAAGTGATAAAACTGTAGGAACGAGTTCTTGATATATGTATTAATTTGTGTTAAAAAAATATTTTCGAAACCACTGCAAGACTGAAGAGCGAGCCCTTAAACACGTCTACCTTGTCGGAACGACATTGATTAGAATAATTATAATTTATATATGATATATTTGATGATGAAAAATACAATGTACAGGGGCCACAGTACCGGAATCCTTGAAGTACTTCAATTTTCTTTGTACATATTTCTTAGGAACATTTTTTTCGCTTAAAATAATTTCATATACGAAATTGAAACAGAATTGAAGTAAAACCTTTTTAATAGCTACCATATTGAGATTCCCAAATGGCGTCTGTTCAAATGTTAACGTCAGATATTAATTTTTTTTTTTCAAGTTAAAAACTTTCCAAAATGGTGCCACTTACTTATGTCCTTTAATTCTGAACGAAAAATTGTTTTTCTTACATACGAAATATGACTACTTTGTTTAGAATTAATTCCCTGATTTTACACACACCCATACACACACAAATTCATGCATACATAATAATATACAATAATTATTTCATTGCTTTATAAGAATTTTTAAGGAGAAACCTTAGGTTGTAAATAAAATTCATTTACAGACCTCATTTCAGACACTTTAAACTGTATATTGGTTTTACAGTCTCGCTTAGTTTCTTTTTTTTTTTGTAATTATTTGTTTGTATCAATTGTGTTGTGCAATATTAGTGTACCACTTTTTTTTTCAATGCTGTGTTCATAATGGTCAATGAATTAATCCCTATAATATTTTGCTGCACTATAAGACGAAACCCTAGCGAAATTTAATTTTACTATACAAACTCTATATACCGGGCAAAATAATTTGACAACGAATTTCACCTGCTTGAATGTGACGAACAGCTAAAGTGAATTTAGTAAATACTGTCCAGCTTTTAAATATATAGTGTTTTAATTAAAACTCATGCTTGATTTGTTTTATGAAAATCCTATGATAAATTAATGTATTAATGCATTGTAAGAAATAAAAAGTAGCACGAAACTGTCGACATTTTAAACGGTAAAAAGTAGCTAGGGTTTCAAAATTACTTACTATATACCAAACAACCTATAATTGTTTTTATAAATGGCCTTGTTATTGAGGAAAAAATATCACTTTCTCTCTTAAAGTTTATTTGTAAAATTGACAACGAATTTCTGCGCAGTTCTACAAAGGCTGTCAGCTCTAACTTACTTATTTGTAAAATTACAAGGATTTCCTTGGCAAAAGAAAACTTATAAAAGCTTTATACTTCTCAAAAATTACGTACATGTGGGAAATTATGTAGTTATATCCAATTAACATCTTCAAGTTTGCCTTCTTCAGGAATGAAGTGAAAAATTCATAATAATTACGAGCTACAAAATTAAACAGGTTTCGTAACTGAACTCTGAATTACGCATCTACAAACGAAAAACTGCAAATTGTATGAAAGTAAATGTGGCCTCGAGTAGTGTGCAGTTACCCAAAGATGCAGATTCGAATCCTGGTCCACCCAAAATTAATTTTTCCTAAAATATTTACACAAGTAATAGTTTCGTAGTTATTTAAATATAAAGTTCGCTTTGATTTTTAGAATGAAATACATAAATTGTATGTTTCCTTATTGCCAGTACCAATATTTGTAATCTTACGAACACATGCGTTGTAATTTTGCAATAACAATCTTTGCAGTTTAACAAGGAATTTATTTGGAAATTAATTTTCCAGAATTTTCAATGAAGAACAGCATAGAAAAAAAATTATGTGTTCTATCACTTTGTGATAGTGTGGCATTAGATGTATGCTGGTTATTTACTGGATGAGGAAAACTGATGAGTTGTAGTTACTATAAAAGTTAGTCTACTGAATATAGATCATTAAACGTTTTCTAAGATACTATAAGGTAAATATACGATGGCGTGTAACATGCTGAGAATCTTTTTAATTACCGTTACATTTTACAATGTCCAATATCTGACAGGAAGACTCAGACCATTAATAATACTTTTTTAAAACTGGTATTGGTTTTATAACGAATAAACCAGTGTTAAATAAACAAACATACCCAATTACGTACCATCCGGATGATGCCTTAATCGAGCTCATGAGTTGCTTGAAACGAGGACCTCGAGGAAACGTTGGGAGGAAGCTGTGTATCACCGAATCGTTCAGTAATTACTCCTAGTCCCAGGAGTCTATCTTGAGACTTCCCTTTACGACCTTCCAGGAGGATTGAGAGGCGGGGGTGCGATTTCCTAGCCTCTAGATGGCAGTCATCAATTCCTTCACGTTAATTGCCTCGATTTTTGTATGGTCTGTCGCACAGTGGCAAGGGTAAGGGATATAGCTAATGTTAGACCGTAATACATCGCCAATAATGTTAAATGACAGTATATACAATTTTTCCTCTTGGCCGTTTCGGTATTAGTTGTCTGGCTTACCTAATTACGTGATAAAACAGAGTAAATAAAAATTACGGCGTAGTCTAACGAAATGTGATTTGGCTGTATAAATGTTTATGTGATTGAATGACATATAACAATGTGATGTACTGAGGTTTTATTTTACAGTTATTTTGTTATTAATCAACTAAAAGAGCTAGTTATTTTCAGTATATTACGCAAAATTCGAATTGTATAACAGCCTCACAGACAAAATACTAAACAATAATATAAACATCCTACTTGAATAGCTACTAAATTCATATTACAAACCACAAAACATAAAAATATTTAGAATACTAGTTTGACACCTATACAAGTAGTGAAACTTAGCTCGTGCACTTCAGTAACCTAACAATATATTAGTTCCTTACAAAACATATTATAGTCAGCAAAGCAACTTGTTTGAATTTCTGTATTCTTGCTGCAATATTTACTACTGTTATAAAACGACAGTATAAGCAACTAGTTAAAATATTTGGTTTTTACTAACCTGACATCGAACAACACATCTGGTTCTTTTAGTGCATTTTATGCTTGTATAAACTCTTTGCTTTTATAAGTTGTTTATAATATAAATGTCAGTTATTTTTAAATATACGACATACGCTCGCATTGTGTATGGAGAATATAGTTTTCTTATAATAAATTGCTAGGTTTCCAATAAAATTTCTCTACGTGTCAGCTGTTTAAACCGATCTTCACCATTATGAACGTTTTAGTAAACTTTCCTTCTTCATAGTTGGTATTCAGCTGCAAGAAAATTTGTTCTGACGATTAGTGGTGACCCTAAAGTGGGCATACACACGTGTAACATTTTTGAATGGTATACCTACACAGAGATAACGTACGCCCGCTAGGCAGTTTTCGAATAATCTTGTAACGGTGAAGCTCTGCACACCGCTCGGCGCCTTGGGCAGGAAGCCGTCTTAAGGGTGTTCACGTGGAAAAAAAATTCATGACTTTATATTTGCACGACGTAGTGTTCGTTTTATAGACTTACTTGTGACTCCATTTTCGAATTGCAAAAGTTTTTTACCTCTCGTAGTTTTCCCGTAGCGACATGTCAAATTCAAAATTTGCTGGTTATGGGAACATAAGAATAATAAAAAACCAAGTGACTTACTCGAATGAAATAATTTACACTGAAATTATTTATTAAATGCAATATGCTAAAATATTTTAAAACACACATCAAAGTTAATTTGTCTTTATAAAAAATGAAGGGAATTGTCATAATTTTCTGATTTTTTTAAAATATGCACAAAGGAATTGCATTATAAGTTTTTTTATATTTTAGTAAGTGTCCTATAATACGTAATTTAAGCGTAAATTATTATTATTTCATTCGAGTAAGTCACTTGGTATTTGTTTATCTTATGTTCCCGTAACTTGCAAATTCTGACTCTGACATGCCGCTATGGGAAAACAATGAGTACTAAAAAATTTGTACAAGTAGAAAATGTAGTCACAAATTACGTCTTTAAAACGAACACTATGTCGTACAAATATAAAATATGCATTTTTGCCACGTTAACATCCTTAACTCTTAATACTACCGTCACTCCCTGGTCAGTGCCTTAGCGCGTTCGTAAAGGTTAGATGGACTGGGTCCTCGTTAAGGTAGCCTAGGTTGTTGTTGACTGGTTACCAGACAAACCTTCCGCGTTTGTCAAGAAATTATCACTCTCTATGAATTTACATTCCACTGCGGCTAACTGGCTTCATTCACAGCCAAAAAGGACCCACTAGTCTATATGTTAAACAGGCTATTCTTTTGATCTTTGAAAGAACTGTGCAATGGGAGTGCATGACTGGATTTGTTTGTATGGTCATACTCCATTGCGAAATAAATGACTGTCACAAGAAAACTAAAAGTAAAAATAAGACAAGAAAACATAAATAAGGAGAGTATGCTTTAGTCATACTCTGCTTTATGGGACTCATCTTCTTGGCACTTGCACCAGTCAGATGTTTTCCTATCGTAAATGTATATATATTGTAAAACCAATGAGATCCAGCCATAGGAAGGCAATAAAAGCACTATTATCGTACTCGGAAACGATCTCAGGAAAACGTTAGATGTGTTGACTTCAATTAATAGAGCATACTTCTTATCGATGATTTAGTGTCAGTGACTAGCTGGGTGCATCCACGGTCTTACTTTGAGTAGTCTACCCAACGAGGTGGCGTAACAGCAACACGTAAGAATGGCACTCAGGAGGACCAGGATTCGATCCTCGGTCCGGCCATCCTGATTTCGTTTTTCCATTGTTTCCCGAAATCACTGTAGGCGAATGCTGGGATAGTTACTTAAGACCATAGCCGACACCTTCCCGAGTTAATCTCTTTGGGTGAAGTTGTGTCTAACTGTCTCTAATATTCTAGCTGTTGACGAGACGTAAAGCCGAAATAAAAATAAAAAGTAAAGCATGAATAGACTGATTTTGAGAGCATCACTACTATGTGAGTAGTTATGAGGGTTTATTAGCTTCATATCGGAATACTGCTATCTTGTCAACAGGGGAGGCAGCTCAAAGTTGATTGCACTTGTTAGGTGCATGACTATCATCTTCGGGTGGCCAAGTGTACGGCTTGCCCTTGTTAGAAAAAAAAACTTCTAGACGGTCGAATAAAGAAACACCGAAAGTCCTCTTCCCGTAAATCTTAAAATGCCTTCATATCACTTTACAATTACCTGGTAGTACGACATAGTCTAGGAGTTCCAGTTCCGAACAATGTCCCTATAATGAACGGATATCCAACCTACAACATACTTTGGAAGACGCAGACATTTTTTTACCAGCTAAGAAAACCGAGCGATGCGGAGCTGTTGTAAAACAACCTACACAATTTTGGAGGATCCAGATTGTATTCCCGATTCAGTCAACCAAATTTCTGTTTTACAGGTTTTCCTAAATCCATCCTGACGATTGATGAGAGTGTTCCGAATAATATCTCATGGTGAATAAAGTTCCCATTTAATATAGGTCTGTTACAGAGGTTTCGTTTTCAACGACGTCGTACAAGCTGACGAGTTGTTCACTTCTCATCTTACCAATCCAGCAAAATAAATGCGAAGGTTTTACGTGCTTCAATCCTAGTGTTGGACACCTGCCTGGTGACAGGATTGCGAAACGGGTGATCGTCGGAAAGAAAAACGAATAGGTGACAGATGGACAGAGAAAGAAATCTTTGGCTGGGAAAATGAGAGTTTCAGAGGAAACAAACCCATTGGCCGTCGACGACATCCGACCTCAGCTACGGTGAACGTAGATGGAACTCGGATTCGCCGCGGTTGGAGGTCCGCATGAACGACGAGGGCCCGATGGCTTCTTGGAAGAAGTAATGCAACAGTGATGCCCCGGCTTTCAGAGACGACGAGACCCGGAAATGTACAGTGTTTGTCGGGTCTCGGCGGCCGGAAGTGGACGTTGGGAGCCGGGAGAGGGTGCTCCGTCTCCTTCCCTCAGACATCGATCCCGCGAGACTTTCTCTCTGGAGAGATCTCTGGACGTGCGCGCCATCTTACCCTCGCCGATGACGGCGTCCATAAAGCGGATGGGACCAGCGCTCGGGACTTGGGAGTATAGTCTGCAGGGGTTGGGTGGGGGCTGAGAGAGGTTCTGGAGCGAGAAGGACTTCCTGCCGGTGCGGCGGGACGGGAAGGACTCGCGCAAATCCTCCCTTCGTCCTCGCGACACGCAAAAACACTCGGCTCTGATAGGCCCCATGCATCGCGCGAGCTGTCGTCGTTGTCGCCCGGGCTGTCTTGCCTCTCCTCCGGCCGGCTTTATCGCCGCATCCGTTCTCGGACGACGCGAGATGGACCAATACGTCTTTCTTCGCCCTTCTTACGATCTCTCTTCAGAGCCATCAAGAAGAAGAAACCTTCTCCCTTCTAAACCACACATCTATTTGATGATATTATGTAGAAGGCTAAAATACTCAAACGCTAGTTTAATTTATCTTAGCATTTAACATTTATCCATCACTTGTGTCAACTATCTGTAGTTTAGCTAAGGAATTGTTATATATGTAACTGGGCTGAATAACATTATTTGATTATGCTTGAACGCAACTATGGGGCAACTTCTCCTGAATAAATTACGACACATGTTCGATCTTTGGCTCCAGCCATCCTGATTTAGGTTGTCGATGAGTTTCCAGAACCGCTCCAGCGAATGATTGGGATGTTTTCTTAAAGCTATGGTCGATACTTATTTTCTAGTTCCAATCCTTGAATACTAATGACCTCGCTGCCGGCGATGTAAAGCTATATATATTGTCGCAAGTAAATGTACGTTTCCTAGGCTTCCATATGTGCGAAAAATAAATATTTTTTACCCCCTGTGTCCAGAGTTATATTACAATAATTATTTTTCGGGTGTATAGTAGACCAGAATAAAGAAATTAACCAACAATAAATTCCGAATAATAAATAGCTAAATGACTTTTAATTTATATTTACTCAAAGTTATCAATTAAGGAAAATAAAAATTCTACAGATGTGTCCCATGTCCCACGTGGGTGACTTTACCCCATGTGTCCAAACAGTCCCCAGCTTACAATGTATATATGTATGTATGTATGTATGTATGTGTATATATATATATATATATATATATATATATATATATATATATATATAGGCACACCTTTCAATGTCAACAGTTATTCAACTTTACTGTTTTAAAACCCCATTTTTTTCTGTAATGTACCAATTATCTAACCCTCATATAGCTCGGAATATTTTTTAATTCTTTAATACTTAACGTCCACGAAATATTATCTGCATCGAAACTTACCTCGCGATAAATATTCAAGTACTTCAATAGTGCTTAAATATTTGATTGCTAAAAAGGAAGTGGCTTAATTTTGTTTCACATGTAGACATATGGATTAGTGTGAGGTTTTTTCAATATCTATGTAAGGAGGATATGAGTGGACACTATCACCTCTATATTTATTTCACGATGGAACGCAAAACATTATACAAATCATGGTAAAAATTACCGAAGCTTGTACTATTGGTAATATGAACAGTAGTCGTCAGACGACAACGGTATCAAAACATTCCGTTTACGTATTCTTTTAAAATAAAACAATAGGTTAGTTTAATTTGTGAACATTTCTTCAGTTAATTTTTTCCTAGAAATAGTCAAATTACAAAATTGATGGTGTATATATTTTAACCTAGTGCGAAAAAAAAATTAAATATTAAAGTTAAAAATATAGTTGACAGTCAAACTGATGCAGCCCATATAAAGTTTGCAAATTGGAGTTCTTAAGAGTCCTATACAGCTACCGCATGAGTGTTGGTGCAGCGTGTTAGGAGAAAGTATTTTTAAGGGTACTACTAAACATACGTTTGATACCTTTTATTTACGAAAAGAAAGAATATTTAAAACTGTGCTCCAAAAGTTCTGTTTTTTAGACGTCGTGCTTAGAAACATTGTTTCGAAGCACCTCAAAATGGCCAAAAACGGCTTATTCAGACTGTTGTCATGTAAAAAATTCCAACCGGAATCGTAACACGATAATAGAGTAGCACACGCTGGACTTAGCGTTGCACTTCCCATAAATATAGTACGTTCACCGCTTGAAATATCATAGGAAAAAGACAACTACCGAAATACTGCTTGCCGTTTTCTCGCCCCGCGAATTAAGGCGATATGGATGTTGACGCACGAGGCAGTTTAGACCTTATCGTCTGCCAGTTACCGTACCTCATACGCGGCATCTAGCACCTGCTGGATAGGGCTCATAAAAAGCAAATATCTACATTTGACCTACTCCTTTGCTCAGCAAGTAACAAACAGCTTATGATAACATTCTCAGCGTAGGTTTACCTAGCTTGAGTTACCTGGATAACAAAAATTTATACGAATGGTAAAGCATATCCCCTTAGCGGTGTTATGCTTTTTTTTTTAATTTTTTTCATAAATGTTATTATCTGTTAAGGTGGGCTAATTTTGTAGTAGTTAAAGCGTATTTTAAATAAGAGGGATAGTGTTTTATGTAAGTAAACGTATTATTATTAGGTTAGTAGTTACCATATGAATATATAAGGTATACGTGTTACCGATTATATGTTGGAGGATTACAGCGTTTATATATATACATACATATATATATATATATATATATATATATATATATATATATATATATATATA
>PNEQ01028910.1:0-30364 GCA_003012365.1 Medauroidea extradentata | reverse complement strand
CTTCAGACTGGTCGACAAAATATCATGCCTGCAGAGGATAGTAGACAAACAATGACAGTAATATAGAATACAGACAATAAGAGACAGGCAATAACAGATAGACGATTGGGTTTAGTTAAGACTAGCTTATATTACTCATCGTGTTGAAACTCCTGTCCTGATTTTTGGTTTGCAACAAGGGTTCAAACGTCGCGAAATGTCCACGTGGATAGTCGGGGAACTTTGTTTGGGATTGTTGCCCTGGTTTCAACACTAGATATTAGGGGGTCATAATTACGGGCAAGCTACACTAAGGCCGGTCTACGCTAGAGGCATACAAATAGTATTTACTACTGTCTAATAAATGGTATTTCCTTCTTTCTATTACCATAAGGAATGCTCTTTTATTATCTTCACATTTTTATAGTCAAGGCAAACTAGAGAAAAGAAACATTTAACCTGGGAAAAATTGCAACAGAAGATATCTAAACTGTTTCTGGCTCAGGAATATTTTCTGAGTAACACTTCAAACATCCGACCAAATCGGACCACGGGAAGACCCCCAAACTGTATTCCAAAATAGCGCAGTAACAGTTCAAAATAAAACATCCGAAATTTTATTTACGATCGATTTATAAATATGTTTGGCAATTTCGACCTTTCTTTACAAACATTTCTGTCATGTAGATTGCATCATATTATACAGTTATGCAAATTTGGTACCGCTATGAATTAAAAAAAAAAAAAATTATTGCTTGAAGGATTCAAAAGTAAAACACCTTTAACAATGTTAATAACTGACTGCTGCAAATTGATAAATCTAAAAGTGTATAAATATAATTTAATACATTGTTTCATTTATAAGCACATTATCAACATTACTCTCCCCTTAATAATGGCCAACAGAAGTGGTTCATGGGGTTTGCTCTTGTAAGCAATGCAAAGAATCCTACCTATATTTGCTGCAGCAGGACATCATAATTATCTGAGATCAGTGCATTTGTACCTACAGAAAATATTGAATTTGCCCACTAAATATCCACTTATTTATAAAATGTTCCAGGACAATAAGTTTGTGACGAGGTGAGTGACAGATTATGGACTGGGCTTGGTGTGGACCTAGTGATAGAACAAGTCCTGGTGTGTTCTCTGAAAAGCAGAGTAGGATTGAGGTGGGGAAGTGGATTTTCAGAAGTGCAGAGAACAACTTGTCTACTTTCAATGCCCCTGTGTTCAACTTACAACTTAGCAGTGCAAGAATATGTCGGACAATAATGAACCACACACGGAACTGAAGGAAACACGATAAACAAGGACTAGTGACTACTTTTAACAAAGTAGTTAATTGTCTGGGATCCATATCCCCATTCCACAATAGCACGGGTCTTTGCAATATTATTACAGGAATGCCTGCTGGTCCTGAAGTAAATGTACACTATCGGTACGGACATTGTCAGCAAAATGACGGGGGAAGCAGATTTCACATATTGTGAAAAAAGATCATATAAAGCTATAACTCTCGGGTCTGCACCTGCAGCTGTGAGCACAAAAAATAAGGATATAGAAATTGATCCTGCCGTACTTTTTCAGCGAATGATAGCTATTGCTACATGTGATTACATGAATCTTAAAGGTGTCTTGTATTACGAGTTTAGCGCCTTCAAACTTGCATTGCCTGAATCTGCAAGTCTTAAGAGGAGTCCTCGACTGGCGCATGGACGGCGTTGCAGCGTGTCACGCGCATACATTTTTACGCGAAACCGCTTAAGTTATTCATATTATGTTTATCTACGAAAAGAACACACACTTGAAACTATGCATTTATTTTTTCAAAAATGCAGCACGTTTGTTAGAAACATGATATTCGGGCCTCTCAAAATGGCTAAAAACGGGTTTTTTTTAGACTGCTGTAACTCCGAAATATTACCTGAATTCGTGAAGAGCAAAACGAGAGGCATGCGTTGGTCTTTGCTTCATACTATTAAAAAAATAAAATGTTGGGGTCACCGCTTAAAGTCCCATAGTAAAATGACTACATCGGAAACCTTGCACGCCAGTTTGGAGCGCTGCGAATAGAGGCCATATGCTTCTCGTCAAGCGTGGGACACTGGCTCTTATCGCTGCCCTGTTCCCACGCGTCAAAGGTGGAAATTTGACACCGCGAAGGACTCCTCTTAAGGAAAGCAAATAAGAGTCAGCCTAGGCGACACTCACGTACGCTAACACATTATGCATGGAAGAAGCTGAAGAAGTTAATAGCAGTGGCCAGTTCGTCTTGGATGGTGGCTCCTACTGCATTGTGTGCCATGGTTGTATGATAAAACCTATTAGGAACTACTAAACGACTACGCTGGCTTTACTCTCAAAACCTATTGTTTTTTATGGTTACGACCAAGGACGTGTCCAACTGAATACACAGCACTATAATGAGCAAGGATGTAAAATTTGCCCTGAGATAAAGTTTTTGGCCACAAGGAAAATTTTGTGCATATCGCAGCAGGATATGCTGACGTGGACATTGTTCGTGCTGCAGCTTTTTCGTCAGAAAATAAAATCACAACTGTGACAGGCGAAGACAACGACTTGCTAATTCTCCTTCTCTAGCATGTCAATAAAAATAGTTTCAATCTATATTATCGCAGTGATAGATGTGGAGAGTCTCACAGTTCTGTATATTATATTTTCAGCATTCAGTCATTGCTGGGTAGTGACATCTTCAAGCTGCTCTTGTTTGTGTATGCATTCACTGGTTATGACAGCACATACAGAATTTTTTCCATTGGCAAGGCCACCACATTTGACAAACAATGGAGTTTATATGAATTCCTTTCAGTTACAAGTATATTCTGTTGTGATGACAGCCAACAATCGGATATCTAAGTAGCTGGTAAAAAAGGCGATGATTATCTTGTATGGATGTTAAATATCTGACAGCACCAATGCATTACGTTATAGAATGCTAATTGGATAAGTAGCTGCAGCGAAATCGTTTGTGACACATTGGCGCTTACCACCAACTGATTTTGCAATAAAGTGCCACAGCTTTCGAACGTACTTTCAAATTAAGAGTATGGACTTGTACAAATGAAACAGTCAATGCAGAAGAATGGAGTTGGTATGTGAAGAACAATTGATGCTACTCTACACTACGCGATACTCCACCTGCTCCAGAGTATTTACTGAGTATGGTTCGTTGCTCCTGTAAGATGAAATGTGCTACTACAAGATATGGGTGTAAGTGTGGTAGTTTGTGGAGAGTACCAATTAAGTGGTTACAATAACATTGTAATAACTAATAATTAACATGAAGACAGTGATGAAGAGTTCTAGTTAACTCACTTTTTTCAGGCAGTCATAATAACTTATGTAATTAGTTATAGATTAAAATAATGGTACTGTGCATTTTTATTATAAAATAATTTATTTCTATTCTAATTCGTTTACATAGAATGTGTTCATCACAATTTCGTAGGTTGTAAAAGGAATATTTTTGCCGCCATTTTACAATTAAAATTTTAGGGTGTTCCCACTGTCCGATAATGTCGGATTAGTTATACGTTATTCAGCAAATGTTCCTGAGTCAGAAACAGTTCAGAAAAATTCTGTTGCAATTTTGCCCAGGTATAACTGTAATTTTTCTGTACTATTACAACATAATTTCACCTTCTTGTACTTATAACGTAAATAGTAAATATTTCTTAAAATCAAGAATTAGGATAAATTTTACTGCGATTGGTGTGTTTAAGTGTTTCTATATTTTCTCGGCTTAAATTACAAGTAAGACAATACATATTAATTCGCAAATAAGAAAGAAAAAAATACGGTTTGCTACATTACACAAGTAAAATTTGTGTAAAGCCTCAATATTACAGATGGCTGACAAATTTAAGTATGGGAGGAATTTTTCTGGTATTGGCTTTTATTTTTATTGAGGAACCGTCCCAGTATTCGCCTGGGGCGATTTCGGGAAACCATAGGAATCTGAAATCAGGACGTGTTACCATTGCGCCACCTTGTTATGTCCTGTCAATACAGTAAGTGAAGTTGTGATTCACCATCTCTAATGACCCAGCTGTCGACGAAAAGTAACGCCCTTTATAGTCTGACCTTGGTAAAGTAAGAATTTATGTTGTTTTTCCTTCGCGAATTTCGTGGCCCGTAAAATTATGAAAACTTGAACTGCACGCCTGCCCATTTCCTTAATCTTGCAGCAACGCTCTCCCCTATCCATAATAGCGCACAGCAGCGCGCCATGTGGCAGAGCTAGTAAACTGACGCGAGGGGCGCACGTAACGCCCTTCCTGAGTTATGGCCACCCGGGGTCTTAAATGTGTTGTCCTCTCCCCTAGCAGACCACCATGCGTCGTCATGCAGTTTTCAAGAGGGGACGTAAAAAAAGGGACCACGCTTAAAAAATATATATTTCCGTTAGAGGCTGTTCGCTAGACTGCGCCAAACACTTTCGTTCAGGAGGCCCCGTTCATAATGTGCAGTTGGCAGTTCTGCAGTCCGCTGTCGACAGTCAGAATGTATTCACATGTAGCCTATTACTTGCAAGACAAACACCGTCTTGTCATAACACGTAAACGAAGTGAGATTGTTTACTGAAGCGCACCTTTAGCTACGCAATTTTTTCTTGTAAAATGTAATAAATTAAAAATTTTTTGTTCGTATTTTATAGATTTTGAGGAAAATATGTAGATATCTTCGACAGTAAGCTCATTAGAGACGGTTAGAATGAGAAAGGAACCTGTCCTTGCATTTAATGAAAGGCCAGTTAATAATTTACGTGTTTTGATTTCCGTAAACAAAATACAAACTAAATCAAAGTGGACGGGAAAGTAATAAAACGAAGGTATTCCTGAATTCGCGTCCAGTATTATATATATATATATATATATATATATATATATATATATATATATATATATATATATATATATAGACACACACACACACACACACACACACACACACACATATATATATATATATATACACACACACACATATATATATATATATATATATATATATATATATCTGCGTCACCTTGCTTGATATTTTGGTTAAATAATATATACAGTCCACTAAATATAATTAAAATTATTGCTGTGCCGGGGTTCGCGCAGTGGCTAGACCACTCGCCAGCAGTGAGTGAGTGAGATATTTTGGTCAGCGTTCAACACCGAGGTCTTTAACGCTGATGGGGGTGACATGAGGTGAGTATGGAGCAGCGCCGGAATGAAGGGGCGGGGGAAACGGGAGATCTCCGAGAAAACCCGTCGACAAGCGGCATCGTCCGGCGCGATTCCCACATGCGAAAATCCGGGGACCGACCCCGCCGGGAATCAAACCCGGATCGCCTTGGTTGGAGACGAGAGGTTTGACCTCTCGGCCACCGCGGCCCCTTCGCCAGCGGTGATCAAGGGGTTAGACCCAAGGGGTACAAGCCCAATGCTGACGGCCTATCTGTGTTACCAAATTGAACAGCGCCATATTGCAGCCCGAAACACGCGATGTCCTATACCGATGTTTTTATGGAAAAAAGTAGTTTCCCCCACCCAGCTAAAGTACACAATTCCCTATCTTCGCCTGCAATATGTCAGCGTTCAATTTGTTAATGTAACAAAACAGCAGCGTAACAGTCCAGTTCTTTTATAACGTTTTTGGTTAGATAGATGCCATGTCAACTCAAAGAGCAGTATTGGGTACAAAAAGTTATTAGCTCTACCACCACGAAATCGCTAGTGGGAGTGAGCTACTGCGATATAGAAGATATTGACGATTATTTTTATTGCATTTGAATTTTTAACTGGTCAGTGTCGCCATTTTTGCCGCAAATAGAAATGGTGTGAAGAATGGTTATGTTGGCTAAACTAATGTATTAAGCGCGAAGTGGTCTGAAGCTTTATACTTTATTGATAGCTGAAAGTTACTTCACATATGTGTTGTGTTCCCGAATGTAAATACGTTTCGTGTACTGTGAAACACAGTTGCCCAGTAATCGAGGAGATTGGATTTCAAAGTCTACATGTAAGTTCCGGCCGAAGCCAATTTCACTATTTCCTGATCGTCTAAACAGCAATCACTCTCTTACATCATGGTAAGATAACTAAGTGAAAGTAAATATTTGCAAGGGGTTTTTAAGTTGCTCTTGTGCTTTAATTTTCGTTGATGTGATTTAAGTTAGGTTTTAACTGTATTTGCATATGAAAACGAAGTAGTGTCTTTGACATGCATTTAATCCTGTATGTTAACGATGAGATCAAAAATTATTCATTTGCAAGTAGAACCAATGTCAAAAATATTGTACCATAGATATGTACAAGTAAAGAAATAATTACTTTTACGACGTAACACCCTAACTACGCAACTAAATTACACTAATTTGCAGTCAACTGCAGTTAACGACAGTCGAACATGTTCAATCAATATACAAATACGTCATATTGGTACAAGTCGAAGTATTGTAATCGGGCAAAGAAAATCTATTGTATCGATTAGTTTCTGCCACAGCCGTTCGCTGTTCCCTTCCCATTTCGTACTATTCACTTGACCTTCTGTAACCTTCCTTATTCTATGGTTAGACCTCTCGTCTCCCGCCTTTGACGATACGGGTTCGGTCCCCGGTGCGTCTGGGCCGGGATTTTTCCCACGTGGGGAAACGTGACAGACTTCGTTGGCCGGCAGGTTGTCTTGGGGAACTCTCGTTTCCTTCACATTTCCCATTCCATCGCCTGCCCTCTCTAATCTCACCCTCTCCACATCAGTTCCCCGGGCCGGAGGGTGACGTACATGTCTCGCTTGTAGAGCAGTCAGCCCATCCTTCATCCCGGCTTTCTCTCATACACAACGTGACCCTGCCTAAAGGCGGGAAAGTGGTTTTCATTTGAGTTGACTTTGTATTGTTGTAAGTGCGATTCAAAAAATGTGTTATTCATTGTAACTAGTATTATGATTGCTCGATTGGCTCAGAAATATGATGCTTTACTTACAGAACTAAGAACCTCTATTTTTTCAACCTTATTTCATGTAAAGTATGAAGCAGAATTATCTGCCGTTGAACACCTGGGAGGGATATAGCCGTCGAAAGAATTAACGACACTCATTCTTGTGGTTCAAGGCAAATTGTATAAAACGTAACCAAATCCCAACCGTATTTGATAAAAAATTATATATTTAATGCTAATTAAAAGCTACTTTATAATTTCTAAGCAAAATTTAATGTCCGAACTCTGCCTTTGCTATCCTCGAATAATTTACCGGAAAATATTGAAATATTTTCTCTGTTTCGGTAAAAAAGTGAATTAAGTGTCACAACAGCCACGAAAACTTTTAATCGAATGATAACCAATAAATGTAATAGCTATCGTGAATGAATTGCAAATTTTCGTCTCTCATAAACATATTTATATTTTAAACAGTGATACTAAAAACATGTTCGTATTTTAACTAACCGGGTTTTATAAATCGTCGGCGTATTTGAAAGTATTAATCTACAGGTGTATGCTGCCTTTTAAAAAACTCCGGGTTAAAATTGTGAAGTATAGTGTTACTGAAGTATAAAGCAAAACTTAAATTATATAGGCGTGACACAATGCAATAATATAAGATAGATTCAATGGAAGATAAGTTACGATTGTACGAAATTTAAAATATATTAGCGATTGGGAAGTGGGGGAGACCTGTTATGTCACATGATGTCCTCCATCATTGTAATTGGCCTTCCTCTGGGAAAAGAACGTGCGTTATTTTGTACAGGTTGCTTACAACAAAATAAGCATGTTCGAAGAATGTCATATCAAGAATAGTGATAAGTAATTATTTTATAATGCTGTCTCAAACGTACGACAGCTGTGATGAAGTCCATACGCTATGTTCATTACGTAAACTGTTAAGGCCTCGCTCTTTAGTTCTGCAGTGGTTTCGAACATTTTTTAAACGCAAATTAATATTCTATATCAAAAATTCATTCTTCCAGTTTTAACACTTATATATCATCGTTTGTATGAGAATTTCTTTGTTACAATACACCTAACGGATTTTTAGATTTTTGCCCCTGAAATATCACATTTTTTGTCAAAATATGCCAAAATTAAACAAAATAATTTTTTTTACTACTAAACTGTGCATTATAAAAAAATAAGCTCTGACGAAATTGTGTATCGTATGGCTGTATACAGTCCCAAATTTTCCAAAGCATTTGGTAAAAGAATATTCGAGTTATATGAAATTGTTTGAAATAAATGAAATACTATGGCCGTAAGTTGCTTAAGTATGCTAATCGGCTCAAAAGAGTAAAGGAATGAAATATTAAGGTGACTGGATTTATTTGCTTGTACATACTCTATTGCGAAATTTCGCAATGGAGTATGTCCAAGCAAATAAATCCAGTCATGCACTCCCATTGCACAGTTCTTTCAAAGATCAAATATTAAGATGTTTTTACTCTACCACGAACGGCTAATGTGCCGCCCTCGAGCGCGAGAGGCATTTGCTGAATGCTTCCGTTCGCTACGTACACTATACTGACTATCCCCATCGCCAGTTCCAGGTGGTCAAGCGCGCAGTGTAGCGGAGCGGGTGTTGATGAAGTACCTCCCGCTCCCGCCAAGGCGCCACAGTCGCCTCCCAGACTGACACGAGAGTAATTCCGCCGGCCACCTGATAGATGGCAGCACGCGCCCTGCTGCGGGCCGTAAAGGGGAAGGGGAAACTTCCCCTCTAACCACCCCTCTCCATTTGTCGCGCACGCCCGATAAATTAAGAAAATCTCCCGTGAAGTAATCGCGGAATTGATTACGTTCGCTGGCGAAGCGAAATAAATTCCTAACACTGCACAAGCCACGTGATTTTGCGGGTGCTGTTCCTCTCTCTTTATTACGCCCGTGTAGTGTTGTATTTCATTTCAGGGGAAGAGGAAAGCTCTAAAAGAGAAGGAAGGCGATGCAGTGAAGGGTGAGGAGCGTATTACTTTTTTTTCTCTGCGTGGCGCGGAAGTGAGAAGGGCATTTGATTAATGGTTCGCTAATTTCGGCGATCACTACTTCACTAAGCTTCAGAGGTGGAAGCAATGAATGTTGAACACTGGAAACCATTCATCTTGTTCAGCAAGAGAGAGGCAGTGTGTTAGAATGGAGAGAGACGTTAAGGGATTTCGATAGAAAGAAAAATAATGGGACAAATCTGGCAGAATGTGGAGAGCTAGTGGGGTTTTATGCGGCCAGAATAACAGCACATGTAATTTATTTCACGTTGATTTCCGCTCTTCAGTTGCAACATGCACCGTACTATTATCGTTTTTCGCTCGAACGTGAAAGAATTTCAAGAATATAAACCTCCCTCTTCGTCGTTAATTGAACCTAAGAGATCATGGAAATTTCACGAAAGTTTGCTAATATCGTGTACTCTTATTTTAATGAAAAGTTAAACTGAATTGACACTATAGACTCAATATGTTAGATCATGTTAGATCATTGGTATGCACTTGCTATAAACAAAGATTTTAAAATTTTTGTGCGTATGAACCAGGATGTTATCTACTATGTCCATAATTTTTTCACATTGAAAACTTGAACTGTGCTTAGTATTGTGAATTGTAATGTGGAGTTAATGTTGTGAAACATTCTGACCTTATGCTATAAATAAAAATGTGTGTGATAATTATTTATATATTATTATTTACTATTATTATATACTTATTTTGAGTAATAACAATAGGGTTGAGCTATTAAGGAACAATTTATTATTAATACTGTTGACTGTCTTAGTCCTTACTCATAGGAAAATTAAAGAAAAAAAAACATTTAACATACAGAGTGTTGTCGGTACACATCCACTTAAATTGTTGTTCACTTCCACTTGTATTACTTTCATCTTCAAATTTTTGTGCGTATATCACGTATAGCCTGTTTCCGTATGTGCCACATATGAAAGATGTATAAACACGTTTTTTTTTTTTTTTTTTTTTTTTTAGAATGGAAATAAGGACTCCAGTCAGTGGTGTAGGTGTGTTGCATGATAAGCTGTAATTTACTACGTCTGCACAAATTCATGAGTTGGCTATTGGTAGTGGCGAGGCACTAGTGTGATGATACCTCTAATTGGCCACTCTCGGATTTGTACAGATGTCACGAAATACAGCTTGCCTTGCAACACATTCACGCTACGCCACTGACTCCAGTAATATAATAAAGAAATGATGATTTGTCTCTGTAGAAATGACTACCTGCTAGGCTTCAGAATAACATAACACTGTAAAAAATATTCCTAAAATATTTAGGAAGTAACTAACAAAAACATAGTATGGGACAGTTACCATACTCCCGCCTTGTAAATATTTAAACTTTTACAGTTGTTACAATACAAGTCTGGTAATCTGGTAGCTTCAGTGTACATTTGACCGTTTTATAAAAAGTTTAGGAGTGCTACTTCGAATATCTGGGAAACAATTCTACCATACCTACTTTCTTAGAGCTTCTATACGTACGTGTGGCAAATTTACAAACTATATTTTAGAGTGTATCCAAATATGACGTTCATCTTTTGTTACTGGTAGAGCCAGTGATTTTTGGTAAAAAGAATTTGGCAACAATTTGTTCCAATGCCTTATGTTCACATCTGCATCTCGGTTCAATTGTTATTGTCAGAATGTATTAGTGCAGACACGTTGCATGTTTGACTGTTCCAATCAGAGCAAGGTTATAGCGACACCACTCGTCTGTGAATTTCGGGTAGAAACCCCGAGACGCTGAAAGTAATAAACATCTAATCCCTGATTATGAAACAGTACTACAGATGTTCACGTAAGCAATTGAAACAAATTGTAGCAAAAATCATTTCGCTAAAAATAAATGGCTCTAGTTAGTGACGTGTCCCCAACTGACTTGGGCCAATGATAACTCTAGTGCACCAAAACTGAATATTTGTGACTTTCTTTTAAACAACTACATAACTATCTTCCAATAATATACATCGCAGGCCGTTGCGCTGTTTTGCGGAATACATTGGCAGGAAAGAGTCGTGCAATTATTTTCAATATCTGTAAAAATATATCGTGATATGTCATAAAAAGCTTCCTAGTTGTGATCTGAAAAATACAATGGCTTCCTTGACGATTTAGTGCCAAATACCTACACGTTAAGTGCCAAACAAAGTCACTTCACTTCCTAGAAGATTTAACCGAAAACACTGTCGATGAAGGTTTTTGCTTTTTAATCTGTCAGGAACATCTTTAAAAACACAATTAATATATATATATATATATATATATATATATATATATATATATATATATATATATATATAGTAGGTGTTTTATTAGGCCTACAAAAAATTGCAACTTAATCCGAATATTTTGCCTACTGTCACATACTTTGTGTGACTTTACTTCAGCTAAATTTTTTAGCATCTTGATATAAAGGAATCAACAAAAACTCTTTATAGACAAAAGAGAAAGTGTTGATAATTATATCCAGCACTAAAAGTACAATTTCGGATGAACGCCGAAAAAAATGGGAAGCTGATGACTTCTGGATTCTAAATTTTTGCAAAACAACTATAAATGATTTCGTTCCATTTTCGTTACAGTTTAGGTTATTAAAATTACAATTGTTATTATTTTCGCTAGAAGAAAACAACCCTAAGTTTTCGTCACGTTGTCATGTAAGATTAATAATAAACAACAACGAGATCTCCAAGCTACGTGCATATTACTGGTTTAACTCCTTAAATTTATTTGTGATAGAAATCATGAAATTTAACGAAATGAAACTAAAATACATTAGCTCTAAACCATGCGGATTTAATAACCGTTCATAGTAAAATCAAATCATACGTTATTACATATTCGCTAAGAACGTTAAAGCTTAATAAGATAAAGTCGTGTAATTTAAATACGACTGTGCTTATGAAGATTTCCGTAAAAGTCAGCCAGCCTTTGAACTTAAATTTTAATTATAAGCCTTAAATTCGAAAGTATTAAAATACAGTCAACACAAAAATTAATAATATAAAGTCCAAAGACAATTTTCCTAAGATTTATTTATTATTATTATTACTACTACTACTACTATTATTATTATTATTATTATTATTATTATTATTATTATTATTATTATTATTTTCCTCTACAACTGTGGTGGTAGCAAAGAAAACAAAAATTCTTGGATTCTCAAAATCCGTAACGGTTTACATATTTATAAAAGTACGTATTCGGTATTTTCATCTGTATATGTTATTTTTTTTAGTGTAGTATTCGGAGACTGGCTTCTCAATAATAGCAAATTTTTCCCCCTCGAGCTCATATTTAAAAGGTGCCTCAGTTTCCATCTTTACAAAAAGTACTTAAGATACTTCTAATAAAATGTAAACCACATGTTATTAATATGCTGGACGTCAGTCGATCGCTTTCGTAAAAACATTGTTATGTTCTTTTTAAGCTATTGCACAGCCTAATGAAATCAACTACACATTAGCGGCTCTTTCTTGCAGTCGTTTCAACTCCGAGAATAACGACAGACCAGGATATTTTGTAGGAACTCTCCGGAAATGAATCCTGTCAGTAGTCGCCTTCACCCCCTGGGCTCACCCGATGACAAGAGAGCGAAAAAAACAAAGTATAAAGGCTTGATGAAAAAAAAAAGAGAAGGTTTTGAAGTAAGTTGTCTGAGGGTGAGCCTGGAAATGTGTTCTTTAAGGATTTTGCTTTACGATACGTCTTTGGAGGGAAACGACCCGAATCAAGCTTCGCCCCGCCCAGAACCAATATGTTGGGAGGGTGCGTAGCCATTTACTGCTTTGCCGCAAAAACCCTTGGCCCGAGAGACAACAATAAACTTAGAACCGCACGTCGGGAACCAATAAATGAAGTCTGTAGACCAATACGTCTGTATAAAAAATAACAACATTACAGTAAATATGTGTATATATCACTGACAAAATATATAGTTGTTAGAGCCAAATTTCGTTTACTCCAACCATATATTATTGTTAACATTGTGACAGCTATCTGACTGGTTACAGTTAATATCTACAAAATGTGGTTACTTGTTGCATTAAAATTTTTACTAAGTACTGTCAGCAATGCTGTTCTGTAGTTATAGTGATATATATATATATTCATATATATATATGTATATATATATATATATATATATATATATATATATATATATATATACATACTTGTTGCTCCTAATAACGCAGTACGGTAATTTTAACTTTATATTCTATTGCCTTGACAGTGCTGTGTAGTACTACTAGCAATGTAGTACTGTAAATTTAACAATTTGCTACCGTATGTTGCTTTAACTGTGCTGTATAGTACTCCCAACAATTCAGTACGGTGATTTTAACAATCTGTTATGTGGCCTTACAGGGTTCCGACAATAGCTTCTAATAAATTATACCAGCATCAGTGTGCATTGTTTATTCAATACATCGTCGCGAAACCCTTTCGTGAGACAAATATGTGAACAATTAAATGTTATTTTCTCTTCGCAGACAGCTATTGTACTTCTTATCCGTAGAAGTAGAGTCTCGTAGGAATCGGTCGTACATAATATGTTGACGTTTCCACATCTCATCACGTTATACACATCAGACAAATACATCTGCTCCAAGCTTTCTCGTACATAGTAGGATTCAATGGTAATAATCTATTCCAGACCTGACCCTTCTACTATTGTGAAGATTATAGCCAGGTGTCAAGCAGAGTATTAAATAATATTAGAAAATGTTAAAAATATATTTCAAATCTTATAGCACAAGTCAGAGTGACAAGAGGTTCCAGGAGCTATTAACATATAGCACTAACGTTGCAGCCATCGATACCACCAACAATCCACTGCACTATTGTAGATATCATACTTATCAGTCAAATCTGCAATAATAGTTCAGTAATCTTAACAAAATCAGGTTGTTCCTCTAGTAGGCTACGGCACTATTTGCGGTTACTATACTTGTTAGTTAACTCTACAGTACAAGTTCTGTAATCTCAACAGTATCAAACTGTTCCAGTCCAAGACATTGTAGTGATAACTACTTGTTTGCTAACTCTACAATGGTAGTTCTGTAATACCAACAGAATCGCATTGTCCCTCTCGCAAGCCTCTGCTGTGATGCAATAACCATACCTGTTTCTTATCTCTACAATGTTAACTCTTGAACTATAACATAATCGGATGATATCTCTAGCAGTCCACTCTACTGTTATAGGTACCATATCGTTTTTCTAAACTTGTGAATAAAGAAGGTATTGTCTACAAAACATTTATTTGCAGTTGCTAAAGGGCAATGTTAAGTTTAAAATATCGTGTTCTGTTATCGGAACAGTACTTATAAGATTGCTTTCACGACCGTTGGTATAGACCGTAGTACAGGACACATGATTCGTGCTACAGGATATTGTAAAATTACTGAACATTCTGTTTCTAGTACTAAAGTTTGGTCGCCCCTACCCTAAAATGCCATTACAGAACTGTTCTGTTAAATGTTGTTAGCTGATTTCTTTCAATATATGAACTCAACAGACTATATATATATATATATATATATATATATATATATATATATATATACAGGTTGCTCCTGAACAACACTTGTGTATATATATAAACACACAGGATGTTCCTGAACAACACCTACAAAATCCGGCAGGCGATTCCTTATGAAAAAGCAACAGAAAAGATGTTTTACACTTTTCGACTAAACGTAATATTAAGGGTGCTATGAGCCCCTGAATAACAATTTAAAATCATATTTCCCCAAAATATCGGGATCTAAATAACATTAAAAAAAATGTTCACAACATTGCTTTATGCTTTCGGGAATTTGAAACCAACAGCAAATACTAGTTGATATCTTCAACCCTTAAGGAAATTGCAAGGGGGGCTACTCTCTAATTGCATACAACTATTTTACCGTTATAATTTTTGAACATTTGAAGATGGTTTATTGAGAAATGAGACCTGTGTAACAAAATAAATCCTCTTGTTGCAACTGTATAGGACATACCGTTTATGCTCAAAACACAATTGAAGATTCGCGCAGTCGTACAGAGCCTAGAGTAAAGGCAATGCTGCAAACATGCATGTGAATTGTGCAACGTACTGACAATGGTGGACATTCACTTGAACTACAATTACAATACTGTTAAAGTTGCAGATCAGTTTACTGCTAGCATTCTCCGTACATATTGTAGCAGCTGTGAACGAAAATGGTAGGTCCCAGGCAGCTCAAACACGTGTAAATGGTATGTTCGTCATACTGTTAATAAACCAAACACGAATAACTTCGTATGGTAATACTTGAAAAAGAAAAATAATAATATGGTGTCTGTATTAATGTTGTTTCTCTAAAGTATGGCAGCACAACCGTTGCTTGTCTCACTACAAGGCGATACGGTGTTGATTACCGCCGGATGTCAGGCCAATTATCACACGTGGGAATCTTGCTGGAACGATGACTTTGGCCGGTGGCTTTTATCGTGGATCTCTCATTTTCCTTATCATCCATTCCCAGTGCAACTCCGTGTTCACACCATGTCTCAAAATCTTAAATGTTATTAGTCGTCCGAATCTCTTCACTCATTCTGTCAGTATTCCTACAAGAAATTCTTTATGCTTGTTGCTGATTCTAACGTCATAAAAACTCTTTTATGTTTGTTATTTTTGTGGCTGTTAATGTCTTTGTTTGTTTCATTTCAATACTTGTGTATAGTACAGTCCTATGCATTGTAATCACATAATATTTTCTTTTTTAAATGCATCTCACCCACGATCTCAACCCGCACAACTTATCATTGCAAGTAGTCTACACGGCTCGACACACACTGTCTGTTACGCACGCATGCTACTTCTTTAAGGAGTTTGGCGAAGACTGTTTATTTCGACCAGACTAAGCTCTCTGAAATTTTTTTGTGTTTGCAGTCACATCCGTGTTACAAATTAAGACAACATCGACCTACGACGTTTTAAAAGTGTAACAAGTCCAGATTTTTGCTTAATCGTGTGGGGATCCTAATCGTTCATGCAACTCGATAACTTTTAAAATCGAGACTATTGGGAGATGGCATGTTTTAGAGAAACAACACTGATACCGACGTTGTAATATAACTTTTTCTTTTTCAAGTGTTATCTCACTAAGTTATTCGTGCTTGGCTGATTAACAGCATGACGAACATACTATTTATACGTGTTTCAGTTGGCTGGGACCTACCATTTTCGTTCACAGCTGCTACAATATGTACGCAGAATGCTAGCAGTAAACTGATCTGTGACTTTAACAGTATTGAATGTCCACCATTGTCAGTACGCTGCACACATCACATGCATGTTTGCAGCATTGCCTATGCTCTAGGCTCTGTATGTCTGCGCGAATCTTCAAGTGTGTTTTGAGCATAACCGTAATGTTTTATTCTGATTGCTGCAGTCAAATGATAAAGACAATCTGCCAGTAACCATGAAGCAGAGCTGCCGATGTGTACGTGAGGCAGTGAAACAAAGTGGAGCAAAAATCTGTTCGCGACAAAATCGTGGCCGTATGCATCTGTAATTACATTTACTACATTGCGGTTTTATGGATAAGCTATTGAAAAAAATTTATACGGTGATTTTTTAGTCATATGGTAATATTTTTATTGACAGGGAAGAAAGGAAATAATAATTTATAAGATATTCAAAGTGAATAGTGTGCATTGTTTACCTAATTCAAATTTGTTTTCCAGCTTGTGTTTCCTTTTAGGCGTTATCGCTTTAAAACCACCACTGCCAGATATGCGATGCACAGATTCAATATATTTTAATTCTTAGTTTTTATTTAATATAAAAAAACAAATATACTGAAAGGGAAGAAACCGGTCGGAAAATATTTAGTCCATGTAATATAGTATGAAGTACAGTCACGTTTGCCAACTAAAAGTTCTGTAGAATTAACCATTCAAAAACACAGTTGTTTATATACGTTGACATCGAAAAGTACTCTACATGTTAAGCCGAGTTCTACTGACTTTTTTCTTTATGATGACAATTTATCAACGTGATGCAGATAACTGATTTACACGGTAGAACCTAAGTTCTAAAACTCCGTTAAATGTTTCTGCAGCGTGAGAAATATAGCTTGATGCCAATTAATCTTATGAGCTTCTAATTTCAATATTTTAGAATATAAACAAAAGTACAGAATTTTTCGGCCAATTAGATTAATGTTATGACGTTTTATATTTATAATTTCTGTTTGTGTACTTTTTATGGCACTGCAAGTAAATTTACGTGTAAATAATCAAAAAGTTGCTTCACGAATCCTAACACGTTAAATTTTTAGGAGCATAAACATGACAACTTTAGATGACCTACTGTCAATTAACATCGGATTCTAAGTTTTCGAAATCATAACCATTATTAAACAAAACCCAACAGAACCTAAATTTAAACACAGTAAGTATATGGTCATTTTTCGACGTAGGGCCTAACACTTGCCCTCTATCGCGTATAGAAATTCGTTAGTGAAAGTCATTGCCAAGAAGTAACGTACGGTAGGATGAAATGCAATTATCAGGATTACTGTAAAATCTTTACATTCTAACATATGGAAATAATAAACCATATAACAGATTAATTGCATTGGTTATTTCAAACAAATGCAAAGGTATGTCAAAACACGAAGGGTGTTAGTCAAGACTAAGGTGAAAAAAATTGTTAGGCTATTCGTGTAACTAAATTAAACAATTAGGCCCACATACGATTGAATGTGATACATGTAAGTAGTTAACAAAATTACATGGACTGTGCAGTGTTAAAGGTCCAGACGGTATCAAAGATAGTTTAATATTATGCTTTTATTTATTTAATTACAATATCAATTATATGCCGACACAAATGTACAGTACGTTCGCCTCGTCGTCTTTACGACTTTGTTTTCCATCTCGTCCTTTGGCCTATACCACACCTCATCACAGGTTATCTGGGAGGAATGTGCCCATATAAATGTACCTGTACATATTAGGTTACTTGTCCATAAACTGCAGGACTTTAACAAGTATAGTATCTGTTTGGTATTATTCCTTTGAAAGAAGCAATTGGAAATTTAAGTTAACCAGAAGTAACCAAAAAAGCAAAAATACCTAACTGTAGTTGTTGATTCGCTCTGATATTAAAAAGTACATTATTAAGCAAGAATTTGGTTTTATCGTGTTTTTTATTCATAAATTTTAACACACTTTCTCTACTTGTCAGGTGTTTATTATATTTTAACAGTTGATAAACCACCTCATCCCGTTTTGAAGTTGTAGAAATTGTTTTAACAATATGTTTCTACAATTATTTCTTAATACAATAAGTGTTGTAGTCTTCACGATCAAATTTAATGCATATGTCCAGCACAATAATTCGAAATACAATAGTTATAGGTATTAAAACTCAGTGTTTACTAACCGGCTGTAACTAAAATGCCATATATTATTTTCAAAGTTTCACGACAGCAAATTCGTTATATCGATGTATTACCGCTAGCCCCCTACAACCTCACACCACGCACTAACATGAAAGTGATATTTAGACATTCCTTGTGCTGTGAAGGGATATTTTTTTCAGCTTTGGAATATATTGAACGGTTATCTTTGGCTTTTAATATTCCCGTCATGTGTAAATATTCAACCCCGCGCTGTGTTCTTGGCGGTAAGATTTATGAGAGTAAATGTAATAATGTATCTGAGGAATTTCTGTCAAGGGAATCAGCAATGTACCCAATGTTGCATCTTGTAACCTTCATAGCCGTGGCCTTACTTCACTCACTGCAACTAAACGTCAGCTGGTTCATTTTCATTCGCGTCGCGGTTAACTTCCTTCTCGCGGAAGAGAATATAGTTATTTACTTGCGAATAACCACGTGGACCGCAATTTATTTATTTATTTATTTCCTCTTAAATGTTGCATCTAGATACAAATCGTCATTGACAAAAGAAATACTGGTCTCCTTGAGCAGAGTGTCCTTAAATCAGTTATACTCGGCGGCTTCGTGTCTATCCCACACGCGCTTACCTTCCTCGGGGCTTCACAGGAGTTAATTTACTATATATAGAAATTAGCTGTTCCGAGTGTCAGACACCCCCCCCCCTCCCAAATCACCCAGCAACAAGTTCGTGGCGACCAACCTTTTACCATTTAGTTTAAAATTTTATTTTCAGACGATATTAAAAATTAAAATAACTAGTTCTAATCACGCATAACATGCATTTTATAATACCCTTATATTTGTATATTGCTTTAATTTTTTTTTTTTACCAATCCTGATTGGCCATTTTGCACAGTGAGCGTGGCTCTTCGCAACCTTGTTGAAGCCTTAAAAGGAGTTGGTGGAAGGGTAGCGGGTGTCAGATAAACGTTTTTGTGTTCAGGGCATTTTTTTAATGGCCTTGACTTTCCCAGCAAACCATATTCAGTTATTTCGGAGATATATGTCTCGAAGTGCGACTAAAATGTTTGTAGGAGGGGTAAGAGAGAGGCTGACCAGTCTCACTGGCTCCAAGCCAGTGATATTTGTAAACGTCAATCAACTTGTCACTTGTCTGGGCATTTCCATTAATGTCTCAGAAAAACAGAGCCTATTTTTCTGTAATATATATTTAAGTTTTTTTTATACGTAAAGTCACACATACACTGGAGAACTTGAGTTCTAAATGTTAAACATTTTAAAATTTCATTGATCTTTATTTCGGTGTGAATCTTGGCTTTCAATTACTGACGATTTTTTGATACGTTTTAAAATATTTTTACTTCTTTTATCCTTTCGTCAGATCATTGGTATCTCGTCAAGCGGTTAAAATGTCTTATTTTTGTAAATCCTAGACCTCCGCTAGTGAAAACGTGACTAGTGCTGCCAATTATCGTTTATTTTAAAGTAATTTAATTGTTTCACAAATTTTTTCTCATATTTCTGCTAATGACTTATTTCTTGTGACATTTTTAAGATGGTTATAGTCAGCAAGGCCAATTGAAACGGACACCCCCTCCCAACATAAATCCTTACTTAATATATAACGTATGTACTACATACTATCATTTACATACGTTGTATAATAAAGTAAGTACTGTTCTCATTATTTACATAGTATCATTCAGTAAATCCTATATCATTTGTAGCCGTGCAAGGGGCAGAACAGTTACAAATTTTTTTATTTTGCAAAATGTGTTACGTAAGTTCGATAAATTGCTGTTTTATTCAGAGCTATAGTGAATAATAGAAAGAGCGGCGAGTGCTACGTAAAAACAATCCATGATCTGTGAAGGAGCGATAGCTATTGAACGACTTTGCTTGTGTTATTTATTTTACATAATTTTGTCCGGGTTTAGGTAGGGTGTCATACATCGCGTTGGATGGTCCGTTTATAAACCATAACATCATATTCATTGAAATTTTAATATATAGCGCTTTAACATTGTACAATACAGTCGAGTGTAGTCACCAATTTTTATACTTGCATTATCTGATCGCTCTGTAATAGCGAGTACCTTGTGTTAACGATTTATAAATAGTGTTTGACTAATTACATCATACATACTGGTCAGCTGAAATTAATTTACGAATTTATCACGAAGAAGTGCTTCTAACAAGAGAGATATAGATATGTGACAATTCAAAAGTTAACAACACAATTTAACAAATGATATATTCCAACGTTACTTGGATTGTCCCAACTTAAGGCCATTTAGAAATATTGGATTTCATTTCCAGAAACATGTATGACAATCTATCAGAGCGCGCTGCATAGGCGATTTTGTTTCTTTACACTTACTTAACGTTGAACCCGAGATCGCACATGTATACGGTAGTTCCACAATTCACTATGCACGGATTCCTTCAGATTTCACGTTCAAGTAAGACAGATCTCTTACAATCTTCCCTTGGAACTTTACCCAGCGTTTAGATAAGATGTTTCCTGCAAGTTATTTTCGAATAGGATACCCATTTGTGTAGCAGCAAAGAATCAACACTCAAATATGTTGATCTTCTTACTTGGTGCTTTAAGCTCTCTTGAAAATCGATATTAAACATTATCACAATTTTAAACGGAATCGGAAGCACTAGGCAAAATAACTATTACAATTTGGAAATTTCATGCTCGAATTGATAGTTGCACTGAAATTTATAAGATTTGAAGTAAAATTTGACAAGAAACAATTTTTATTACGAATATTCTTTAATTACCACCATGAGTGCACAGTATACACGTTTTCTTTACAGGGATAAATTTTTCTACGTTATTTGGCTTTCATAAAAGAAATATTGCCATGAGCAAATAACGAATTTAAAAAAAATATATGTTTGATATAATACATTTTTTTCTTTAGAAAGTTTCCATTAATAATAATATATGTTTTTGTAGCAATGATAATAATTTTCTTCAACACAAATATTGTGTTGAAAGAACCACAACTATAATTATAATACATTTGTATTCTAAACTATCTAACAGTAAGACAAAGTTACTTACCATTACTGTAGTATTTAAACAAAAATATTCTTTGCAGCAAAGATACTTCGCATTGGATCATGTAAAACAAAAAAAAATCTTTGTTGTAAGCAGAATGTTGCTGTGGCAAAGAAAGTGTTTTTAGAGTGTAGTTCTTTCAGTGCTACCCGTTAGTTTTGGATAGCCAAGATGCATTGTGCACATTGAGTACAGATATAGGCAAGTCTGGTGTTATATATAAAGTGCACCTGATAGAAGAAATTTATTTTAAAACAGTTAATTTCATGTGAACTGTTTACACATATTTTAACTTTTTTTTTCGACCAGCAAACGATAAAATATAATTTATTTAAATCGTATGGATTCTAGAATTATACGTTAAACATGCAAGTTATATTGAGTCATGCGCTCGTAGCTACACAGGTGAAAGATTTCGGGACGTATGTGAATAATCATATATATTGACTAAAAGTCAGAAAAATAGTGGCATTTTAAGAAAAATTTTCAATTTTAACTGGTGTTTTTATTAAGGGCGCCACCTACCCGCGAGTGAGAGTCTCAAAAGTGACGGACCAGTAAGGTCGACCTTGAAGCGTGCATCTAATGCCACGTCGCCTCAACGATCCTAGCGCTGAACTAGCGTGCAAGCTTCCCGCCGAACGGTTTTTACTATGGGACACCAAGCGGTGACCATATAATTTTATTTGTTGAAAGTCTGTAACTAAGTTCAGTGTAAATCGCAATTTGGGTTTCACATACATCCGGTTAGTACATTTTGAATTACGGAAGTCTGAAAAGGCCGTTTTTAGCCATGCAGGAGGGCTTAGAAACAGTGGTTTTAATGAGCGTGGCGTCTTAACAATAACAATGAGATTCCAACCTTGCCTGAAGTTTGTTTTCTTTTCGTACGTTGGCACAATGGGCACACGTGAAATAGTTTCGTAGAAAAAACCTGTTTACGAACACACTGCGATGCATTTGAAGCGTGTGGTAGGCGGCCGCCTTAAGTAAACATTTCATCTCCTCGTTTATATGTCAGCCAATAAGAGGGAGTTCCACAGCAAGCGTCGTGTATAATGGCTAAATCTAAGGTAAGGCATTGCTTAAATGCTGATTCGTCTTCAAGATCGTTACTTATTTCTGCTGCGTGCCCTGAGTTTATAAACTATCGAACAAATTCCATCATTTCTTGCAACTCCTATCCACAAGCTACTGGAAAATATATTATTTACATCACTTACGTTTTAATAGTGATATAAGAACATGTTAATTTATAGGCTCTGCGGTCTAATTTTTCTGTACTATAGTTGGAAATGCCTATACAAAAGGACAGTCAGAGAATCGACGTCCAAAATGAACGTTCGCTAGTAGATTATTTTTGCGATGCGTCTCCAAAATGTCACGGCAATACGGTTGACAGTAGGCTGGCACAACAATCCTGCATGGGATGAGCTTTCGTTTGTACCAGTCGGTCTTGTGACTTGAAGGAGTCACAGGACGCCGTGTAGAAGGAGTCTAGGGAGACAGCAGAAGTGTTGAAGTCTGCAGGAAACAAGCAGGGAAGTCAATTGTATCGCTCGGAGTTTCCGCGGGGCCGTATTGCTCTGCTGGGGGGTGCACTCGTGTGCGAGACGCAATGTCATTAAAACTACCCCTTCCACACACCCCTCGGGGCAAACCAGCCGAACCCACCCCCACCCCCGTTCTTTAGGGCGCGACGAGCAAAGAAACCGCTGGAGGAAAGCGGTGAGATGGGGGTCACAGGAGCTGGATCCTTGATGAGCGCTGGAACAGAAAGAGAAAGGCACGACTGTTCTCAATACGGAATAGAAACAAAGTGCAAGTGAGACAGAGAAGAGCAAAGCCTGATGGCATCAAAGCGACGGGAAACAACTGAACTTCTTCAATGGGGAAACTGTACACGTTCTGGTACAATCAAAAGAGCAAATAACCTAAAATATCGTAATTTGTACTATAAGGTGTTTTATGTAATTCTGTCCAATCAGTTAAACTATAAGAAATTTAATTCAAATAATTACCTAAAAATGTGTCTTAAAAGTCGACGTTCTGGTAGAAAAGTTCATTACTGCCTTCGAACAGCCCAAGACATTGGTAGAGAAACACGGAGGAAAAGAGGAAGGAGTCAGACAGAGTCTGTTAATGGACCTGTGCCAGTATTCGCCTGGAGTGATTTCGGAAAACTCTGGAAAACCGAAATCAATATGGCTGGAGCCAGCATCGTACACGAGTCCTCCCGAATTCTAAGCAAGTGTTTTACCACTGCTCCCTTCTTGGGCCCCAATGAACTAAAAATACAAGTCAATGTAGCAGATATAGGTAACAGTTTCACCAACGCTCTTTTTCTCCTTCGAGAATGTTAGTTCCAAGCGCGTCTGGCTCCGTACAAATATCTAATAACAAAAATGTTTTAGGTCTACCTGACGTGCTTACCAAAACAAACTTCAGTTACGATAATATGCCACTGATTGCTGTCGACCGAAACACAAACGTAACGGACTTGGAGAGGCTGGTTCACATGAAATGATTAATGAATCACACAGATTTAAGAGAATTGGTGCATGGTAAACTTAAATATTGTTAAACTGCGTTTAATGCATAGTAGAATGGCCCCTTTGGTTGCCTGCTCGAGCTACATGTTCTGGTGACATGTTTGGAATCTGCAGTAGTGTTTACGAGAATATATCGAGAGTTGTAAATATAAATATACTCTTGCAGAACGTTCACTACAGGACACGTTTTAATATGAAATTTGAAAAATTTTGGGACAAAATAATTAAGAGTTGTTTACATTATAATATACACAAGAAAAGTATTTTAAATTTGCTTTCATAAACCAAAATACATTAATAGTACCAAGTTATTCGGTTAGCAAAAGGAAGAAACGCGGTGATCGGATGCAGACCACCAGGAAATAAATCTCTATGTTTCCGATTCCTCCGTGCTGTTACATAAAAAGAAAAAAATATTCCACTCGTGGTGATCGCCTGCCCAGGCCGCCGATTGTTGCTCAGAGTTAGGCCGTTACAGATTATTCGAAAAATTCTGATCATGCGTAAGGGCATTTAATGAACGTTTATCTCGTGTAGACCCACTGTAGGACATGTGTGTATCGTTTAATTAATTTTACTGTGCCAAAAAAGGCATAAAAAAAAGTAATTTTGTGGTCCTTTGTATGTATCACATATCTTGGTGCAGACTATATTAAAAGGCACAGTCGTGTACAGTGCACCTTTATTTTCATAGTACATCAATAGAATCGAGATGTCGGCGGGAAGACTGCACGCCAATTCACTCACTTGAGCCTAAAGGCTTCGGTGAGGCGTGTAGCCATTGCTACGTCATCCTTACCGCTTCTACACTTCTAGGCCTTGAACTAGCAAAATACGTCCACACAGGCAGCCATCTTAAGGCCTTGAAACTGTCTCTCCACTGGTGTAACATTCCTATCTACTGCGTCCAGAAAGAAGCATCTACCATCCCTGGTGGAATGTGTTTCTGGTTTGATTGCTATCGCCCACTCGCCACGTTTCTACACTTCAACACTTTTAGACCTTAAATTAGCAAAATATGTCCCCACAGGCAGCATCCTTAAGCCCTTGAAACTATCTCACCAGTGGTGTAACATTCCTGTCTACTGCGTCCAGAAGCCTCTACCACCCTTGGAGGAGTGTGTTTTTGGTTTGATGACAGTCGCCCACTCGCCACGTTTCTACACTTGTAGCATTGAAATCTTAAGAACGCTCAGATTTGTAATTGGGATGCACAAAGTTATTTACATTGTTTGAATAACTACAATTACAAGTACGTACTGACACATTTTCAAAATGATATTGCGATTTGTGTACTGCGGCTGAAGTCCAAGTTTTAATACCAATACAAAAAATTTTAACGCAGTTTAATCTTGACGAAATTGACAGTACAATTTTCAGTCCAATTTTCTTTAAGAAATAAATATTTTGTACAAGGTTTACTTCAAGTGTATTAAAACCAAATTTAAATGTGCTAAAGTAATATTTGTCCCTATTAAATTGTCATACATTCAGTTGCATTATATTCCATTTTTCTTTGTATTATCACATTCAACATGTTTTTTGTTTATATACAATTATAATATTTCGAGATTCAGTTATTTGTAGTTATCACTTTTAAATAAACTGGTGGCCTTCTTCGAAACAGTCTTTGTAGCATGCAGTACCATTCCGTCAACGCTTGGAACGTCTTTTATTTTTCGTAAGTAAACATATTTTAGACTATTATTTTATCAAAAAAGACAATCTTTAAAGACTGTGCAATTCAGTTTGAGGAAAGTGGTCGTTTTAATGCCATGAACACAGAATAGCAATCATTGATTGAAGAGCAACCATTTTGTTAGGATATTGCAGTCAAGACAGTTGCGTGGACCACCAAACCGGTTTATACACCTCTACTCCAATGAGCAGTGTTGTGACATTTGTTGATATAATCTTTTGTTCACCGACGTTACATTTTTATGTACGATCTCGGGGACAATAGTATCGTAAATGTACCGGTATTGGTGATTTGTGTGTTGTCTATGTGTACCGCTCTAAAGGTACAAACCGTACTGTAATTTTAGGAACAAGTCTGCTACGTTTTTATGAAGACGCTGAGACCGTGCCGCACATTCGGCAATCATCGGAAATGCTCGCGTTTCTCTGCCCTTCCTCTACCTGTCTCCTGTAACAGTTAATGAATATTATCTTATGTTAGTTTAAGTTAACGTTACTTTAAAATGTCAAAAAATATTGATTTCTAAATTGAAGCACGCTTTTGTTAGGTTGGGTACGTGTATTAACATTTAATACGTATCGCTGCAACTTAGACAGTCTGCGGTGTGATAAGTGTTGGCTCATACGTTGACTCTCCGATGATGGCCGAATTTGCGGCACAGTCTCAGCCGCTAGACAAAGTGTTGGTTGTTGCGCTGAGGAGAGAGTAGGATGAGTTTCGAGGAATCCACGGCACAGGACCGACTTGTGTATGTGTGTCTGTCTAGCCTGCAAACCAGAGGTATGGGGAAGATAGTCGAGTGATGTGCTTCGCACTAAGTCGGTAAAGCATGTCGTTAAATATGAAACCGGTATGAGTGGTGAGACATAAGACCTTTCAAGAGTTAACGACAAAATAATCCAGACATATTTTTCCTCAGAACAGACACTGAGCTAGTACTTCGTCTGAAGAACCACAGTTTCTGTTTTTTTATTGAGCTGTTTGGTCATTACGGAGCACGTAGCATCATTGAACTGAATATAATCAAATTGAGGACTGCCGTTAGAAGCGGATTGTAGAGACAAAATACGGAAGAAGAGAAGTCTGTAAAATGGAAGGGAACAGAGACGTTTACTTATCTGAGAGGTGTGTGAATACATTGCGGAAACGATTATGTCATCAAGAGAATTAACAGCATTGCATAATCTTACGAAGCAGACGTAGGACGTCTAGTAATGATTCGTGTCAAAGTTACTATTTTTTTAAAATTCATTATTTTGCCTATATACAAAGGTAAATTTTACTTAGTGGGCCCTATTGGCTGGTTTAAAGTGCGTGGGCACCATTATTCGCAGGAGCGAGTTGTGAAGCAGCGCCGGTTATTTAATGTTTTGTTATAGTTTCGTAACTAAACTAATTCTTTGAATTATATCATAACATTTTCTAATGTTTCAAAAATTTACACTTAGGTATTTAAAACTAACATAAACAAATCTAAGCTAACCTAAACTAATTGTCACAGAGGTGGTGAAAATGGGAGCACGTCGTTTTCCCTAAACTCGTTTTGCCTAAACTCGTTTTGCCTAAACTCGTTTTGCCTAAACTCGTTTTGTCTAAAATAGTTTTGCCTAAACTCGTTTTGCCTAAAGTAATTTCGCCTGAAGTTATTTTGCTTAAAAGTCGTTTCCCCTAAATTAGTTTTGCCTCAAGTCATTTAGCCCTAAAGACGTTTTGCCTAAAGTCATTTTTGCCTAAAGTCGTTTGCCTAAGCTTTAGGCAAAACGATTTTAGGCAAAACGAGATGTACTTGTCGAAAGAGGGTTGAAGTAAGGCAAGTGGGCTTTACGTTTCATCGACAGCGAGATCATTAGAGGCGGTGACACACAACTTGATACAGGAGCTGGGAAAGGAGTCGGCCATGATCTTTGTTAAGGAACTATCAAAGCATTCACCTAGAGCAATTTAGGGAACCATGTAAAACCGAAATCTGGATGCCATGAGCCGTATATCGAAACCGGGTCGTCCGGGATGCGAGTCCCAACGTGTCGGTTGCGTCACCTCGCTCGTGGTAAAGGGTAAAGGAGGCCTGTACAGAACGTATACGGAGAGCAGTATTGGCCAAAGTAAAACAGCCAATAGAGAGATGGGCCAACTGAGTCTACAACAGTATTAAAGTTTGTTTTATTTAAGGCGTTATACTTACGTAATTTCTTCTCTATGGTCAACACATGAGGATGTCGGTAATGTAGCGACTTCCTTAATGCGAGGACGTCATCTGTACGCTTTTTTTTTTGTTTCCTTCCACGTCTTCTGTGATGTTGCAACGTGGAATCACATCTTGCCTCCATGGTCTTCACCACTGCCTGCTGCTTCGGCCTTTCTGCGGCTCGCCCTCGTCGAATGTTCGACTCGAGGAGCAGTCAACGTGTTACTGCAAGGCCGTCTGCAGTTGGCTGGTGAGTGAGTCCCGTCGCCGAGAAGACTCACGCACGCACACGCACTTCTTTAGTTCTTTTTCTTATTCCTCTCTCGCATCTGGCAACTGGTAACAAGATGTCTTCACATCGTCGTACAGAGACTCCTAGAATCGAAGCTCTATTGCTCGAGTGCAAGAAAGTTTGTGATATTTGAACGATTATTCCAATAGGTTCGTATTATAAACATAACAGTTTCTTTTGAACATACACCATTGCGGGCGAATGTTGCCGTATTGCAGAAACACCCACAATAAAACAAAAAACCAAAACAAAGGAAGAAAATCCAGTGTGCTATAGTCAACCGACTACAGCTTACTGGCTTTTCTACCTTTATATATTTTTTATTGTGGGTGTTTCTGCAATACGGCAGCATATTCCCGCAATAGCTTTTGTTGAAAAATAAAACTGTTATGTTTATATTAAAAGAAAGTCTGCATTTAAAAACCACCTGAAGACTTGTGTGATTAAAAATGTTTTATGGGTGGTTCGCGATAAAGTTAGCACTATTTAAAACACCACCATACCTGAAATAATAATTAAAATATTTTCATTATTGTAACCTCAGGCGATAACGGGTTTATAAGGTACAATCTATACACTTCAAATTTTACATATAAATGTTCGTTTCTATTAAACTGTGGCAGGAAAATAAAATTTAATTGAAATAATAAACATAAATAGAGATTCAAAAGTACTCATTTTAGCTATATATTTAAACATTCAAGGCGTTTTTTTTCTGTATGCATTCACATACTTCTTAGAAGCTGTTGCTGAAATGATACCGAGTTAGTATAAATGTGACTTCAGTTAAAGAACAAACGTTGCATCTTCTGGTAAAAAATTATGTTAAAAATGCGTATAATACATTTTACTTTAACACAGGTTCTATTAATTTCGACTATCATATACTGGGTATACTCTGCACCAGCATGTGTAACTTTGCCCCACCAAAAAATATATTTTCTATGCTGATAGTTGAAAGACTGTATTCGATTGTATTATATTATTATTTTTAAATACACAGTAGTGATGTGTTTTTATATCTCCAAATGACCTAGAAACAAAGACTTTTGGTGCTGAAAAGTTACCCATGCTGGTGCAAAGTATACCCACTTTACGGTACACAGCAAAAATAAACAGGAAAATTCTACCCAGAAGGTGATCACAGACATTTTGAATAATCTTTCTGCATTTCAAAAACGTGATAGGCGATAGAGTTTACATGAGCTTGTTAGGGGTGTGGAAGCGACGATGTTCATGCTTGCGTCATGGACTACGAACAAGCTTCCACACAACCACCAGAGTCATCGCTGCATGTGCTGTGTTGCACAACATTGTGGTTGCTCGTAGATAACCTCTGCCACCTCCTCCAGCTCCTGTTCCTGTGGAGAATGCTGTACCTCGGAACATTCATGGAGCTGATGCACTAAACACATTCATTCAGCGAAATTTCAATTGAACGATGCTCATGTTTTCACGCTAACAAGTTATGTTGAATTGTACAAACAACTTGTTAAGTTATTTTTATAAGTCATAATTTTTTGCTTGTAAGTGACATGGTATAAATATGGTTCCTGTGGACCTCTCCGAGTAACAAAAGAGTAACGCATTGCGTGCTATGCTTCCAGATATTTACCGCTTGCGGTATACCTCTAAGGTGATTTGAAAACATGCACAGAAGGGATCACCACAATCAAGTCACTGCATGTATATTAATTTTATTATTATTAAGTGTGCATGACAACAAACACTTTCAAGCTGTTGTTCTGTACACAGAAGACTCTTTTAACAGGTAACACCTGATTGCATGTAATATTGCCAATATTTTTATAACATATATGTGTCAAGCTAATTGGACATACCATAAAATGTTACACTGAAATCATTTTATTAATTTCTTAGCATGATTGAGTGAATTATGTGTAAGAGCACAGTACATAATAATACAAGCAAAGTATAATGCACACATTTATATTGTAAACAATCAACAAAAATAATAAATAATTATGGGGAATGGATGGAATTGGGCAATTAACTCCACTTTTACCCAACACCTTCTATCTACTAATAACCTTTAAACTAAAATGCCTGAGGAGTACATGTAAGTTGCTGTCACTTACCTTTCAGGCTTAACCTACTCATAACTGAACAAAAAAAAACTAACTTTGGTGGCTGGTTCACTAGCCTG